>SJXQ01007750.1:298314-317541 GCA_006408695.1 Aepyceros melampus
TTAAAAGCTTCTGCACAACAAAGGAAACTATAAGCAAGGTGAAAAGACAGCCTTCTGAATGGGAGAAAATAATAGCAAATGAAACAACTGACAAACAACTAATCTCAAAAATATACAAGCAGCTTATGCAGCTCAACTCCAGAAAAATAAATGACCCAATCAAAAAATGGGCCAAAGAACTAAATAGACACTTCTCCAAAGAAGACATACGAATGGCTAACAAACACATGAAAAGATGCTCAACATCACTCATTATCAGAGAAATGCAAATCAAAACCACAATGAGGTACCATTTCACACCAGTCAGAATGGCTGCGATCCAAAAGCAATCTTTTTTTTTCTATCAACACCTACCTCTTGAATATTCGCTTACGAACAGCGAGTAGCTGGAGCTGAGTTTTGATAATATCCTGAAGTTTTCTAAGATGCATCCACAGGTCTGTATAAACTGAGCTATATGTGCTGGCTACTGTGATCACATATATTCTTAACTCTTCATATGCTTTGGGGAAACTCTTAGGTGCCAGACTATAACTTGAGAGCTCCTTTGAAAAAGCATGGACTGAAGTGGTTAGGGACAATGAAGGTAGGTATTCAATCTGCTTCTCATTTACTCATGAATTTGATGTTTCAACTTTCATTCTCCCACTTAGTGCAACTCTCCAGTATCACCACCAGAAGGAGCGAGGTTACTGTCTGGCGAGAAAAGCAGGTAGCTTTCCATCACTACTCACAGCAGTGTTAGATAGCTTATCTCTCAGAGGCTGATATCCAAAATGTCAGTCACATGCTAGGTATTTTACAACATTATTTCTTTATTTTTAATGACTGATGTTTAAATTATATTATTTCTTTTTAAATAATATATTCATAAGTTTGAAAAATTTTCAAGTTCAACAGACTATACGATCAAAACTCTCCCCTGCCACCTTTGTCCTTCAGCCTCTCAGCTGTATTTCTCACAGGCAACTGACATTACCAGTTTCTTTGATATTTCATTTCACATATATGTAATGTTATCTGTTTCTTTAGAGCTAACTTATGCATGCACGGGTCTGACATTTTGCGACCCCCATGGACGGGGCTCCTCTGTCCATGGAGTTCTCCAGGCAAGAATACTGGAGTGGGTTGCCATTTTCTACTCCATTTATGTATGTGTGTGTGTGTTTACATATGTAAACAAATACATTCTTTCCCTACCCTTTTAAAGATAAATGGTAGTATGCTACACACATAACTGTGCATTCAATGATATATCTTAGAGATAGTTCCATATCAATACAAAAGCATCTTTCCTAATCTTTTTTATGTTATCATTGTGTATATGTGCTGTAATTCATTCAATCTGTTCGTTATTGATGTGCATTTGGGTTGCATACAATCTTTTGTGATTACAAACAATGCTGCAATCAGTAAACCTGTAAGTATACTACTTTTTAAAATGCAAGTTTGCCTTCTGGGAGGAGATGTCAGCAGTAACTCTATTTTGTACTTTATGACTCCAGAAACTGCGCTGACCAAACTCTGCTTTCAAAAAAAGGAGGGGTGGGATATTTGCTGAGAATGTAATTCCTGAGAACTACATAGAAAAGTGCCTTTCCTAAGACACCCTTGACAAGGCAAGAAATTGTTTTAAAAAATTGGCTTGGCTAAAATGTTCATTTGGGTTTTTCTGTAACATCTTATGGATGGTTCAATCATAGTTCTTGGCAAACAACTTATGTAAACTAAATGTACTTCACTGTTTTACTTTTAAAACCCGATACTTTTTGTTCCCCAGACAGGACATTATTCTGGTTGCTGCCAGAATCTGTGCTCGCAGATTGCCATTCCAAGACCACAAATAAATGCATTTCTTTATTTGCAGTCTGCCTCTTTTTCTTACATGACAACCTGTAAGATACATTCTTAGAACTGAGTACCTGGGTCAAAGAGCATACATGCTTATAGGCTATTTCCAACTACATCACCATTTCACACACAGGAGGTTCTCAGAGAAGCAAAACAACTACTGTTATTAAACGCTGGAGCCAGAATTCAAACATGTGCTTTTTCTGTATCACCACATTGCTCTTTTACTGGTTGAAAAGATTTTTTCTCAATAATAATTGAGTATGTATATGTACAATGTGTGTGGTAAGTACTTTATAGGATATGGATGAGTAAAGACATGGATACTCTCAAGTAGGTTATGATTCAGTAGTTTCAATAAAATATTGGAAGGAAGGAAGTAGATGAAGCTATGGAATATATATGCCTCACATACCTACATTACACACATACATATGTGTGTATATATGTATGTATATTTTTATACACATATGCCATTTAAAGTAAATATAAATAATAGATGTGACAACTCAAGCAGTATAAATAACCTCTGCTACAAGTTTGCTACCTCACTCATTCATTCTTTCATCAAAATTTACTGAAAACTTGCTGGATTCTTCTGTATACTCCTCAGTCTTAGGTTTTATTTGTAGATTTCTACCTTGGTCCTGATTCCTCAGTCCTTATCTAACATAATAGAGATGTTTCCCTTCAGAGTAAACTCTAGTCTTGTCCTTTGTGTTCCTTCCCTGAGATGAGTGCTTTGTTCTGATTTCCAGGCCAGTGGCTGGTGCCCAGCTGTTTGTTGACAATGTTTCCAGAGGTTGAAGCTTAAATATACGCTCTCTGGCTTTCACCTAGCCTAGATCTGGAGTGCCAGGTCTAGAGCTTCCCTAATGTTCTGGTTCATTTTAAATAAACAGACCCAACTTTATATGGATAGTAATGTTTGAAAGATATAATACATGAATAGGTAGTTTTTTGGGGTTTCCTCAGTAGCTCAGTGGTAAAGAATCCACCTGCAATGCAGGAGACGTGGGTTCAATTCCTGGGTTGGGAAGATCCCCTCGAGAAGAGCATGGCACCCCACTCCAGTATTCCTTCCTGGGAAAATCCCATGGACAGAGGAGCCTGGTGGGCTATGGTCTGTGGAGAGTCAGGCATGACTAAAGTATTTGAGCACAAGCAAGATGTAGTTTTTCAATTATAAAGTGTTATACAAATTCTAATTATTATCATAAAAGGATAGGGCCCTAGGTGGAAATTTGGGATGTTATCAGCACACAGGTATTCCAGCAACCCACTCCAGTATTCCTTCCTGGGAAAATCCTATGGACAACAGAGCCTGGCTATGGTCCATGGGAATTCTATGCCTCTGACTTGGTTCTGCTGTTAAAATTTCAATTTATATAATTAAAATTATCTGCCAAAATATAATGACATGATTAAAGAATATCCTCACCACTCAAAGCATGCTGAGAATTTTGTTTCAGTTAATTGGAGTTATGTGTGTACCTCCAGGGTTGAATAGTTTGCAAAAGTGCACTATCTATTTTCTTTTCAGATAAACTGATCAAGGAGATGTTTTGTTCCTAAGTTGTCACCCAAAAAGGTGAATTTAGGGACTTCCTGTGGTCCAGTGGTTAAGAATTTGCTATCTAATGGATGTGAGAGTTGGACTATAAAGAAAGCTGAGCGCCGAAGAATTGATGCTTTTGAACTGTGGTGTTGGAGAGAACTCTTGAGAGTCCCTTGGACTGCAAGGAGATCCAACCAGTCCATCCCAAAGGAGATCAGTCCTGGGTATTCATTGGAAGGACTGATGTTGAAGCTGAAACTCCAATACTTTGACCACCTGATGCGAAGAGCTAACTCATTTGAAAAGACCCTGATGTTGGGAAGGATTGAAAACAGGAGGAGAAGGGGACAACAGAGGATGAGATGGTTGGATGACATCACCGACTCAATGGACATGAGTTTGGGTGGACTCTGGGAGTTGGTATTGGACAGGGAGGCCTGGTGTGCTGCAGCTCATGGGGTCGCAAAGAGTTGGAAACAACTGAGTGACTGAACTGAACTGAATGCAGGTGATGTGGGTTCAATTCCTGATCAGGGAACTAATATCCCACATACCATGGGGCCATCAAGTCCATGTGCCACAACTAGAGAAGTCTGTGCTACAACTACTGAGCCTGTGTGCTGTAGAGCCTGTGCATTCCACAAGGAAAGCCCACATGCCACAACAAAGAGCTTGAATGCTACAACGAAGATCCAGCAGAGCCAAAAATAAAAAAGGTGAATTTAGTGTACATTCTCAGTTGTGTCCTATATATTATGTGCACAATGAGCATAACTGCAAATTTACTCAAAAATCTGATGAAGACTCTCATTTTTTAGATATTTCAAGGTTCTTGTTCTGCAATACCAGGCCTCATACTACTAAGAGCTTTGCCTTTGCAAATGACAAGAATGTTGAACACATTTCAGTGAATAGAATTCAACAAAATCTCAGATTCTTTTAGTAAGAGTTTACTAGATAAGAGATATTGTATACTTTGGTAATTTTAGTCTTATTAGTTTTCCTCATTATTCCTTATGATGATGTTCATAATTGTAATATGTTTTGAATGAAGAAAAACAATAAAAAGATGCTGAAACTCACAAAAGGAAAATAGAGTATTTTAGTGTTTTTTTCAGTTCAGTTCAGTTGCTCAGTCATGTCCAACTCTTTGTGACCCCATGGACTGCAGCATGCCAGGCCTTCCTGTCCATCATCAGTTCCCAGAGTTTACTCAAACTCATGTTCATTGAGTTGATGATGCCATCCAACCATCTCATCCTCTGTCATCCCCTTCTCCTCCTGCCTTCAATCTTTCCCAGCATCAGAGTCTTTTCAAATGAGTCAGTTCTTTGCATCAGATGACCAAAATATTGGAATATCAGCTTCAGCATCAGCATCAGTCCTTCCAATGAATATTCAGGACTGATCTCCTTTAGAATGGACTGGTTGGATCTCCTTGCAGTCCAAGGGACTCTCAGGAGTCTTCTCCAACACCATAGTTCAAAAGTATCAATTCTTTGGTGCTCAGCTTTCATTATAGTCCAACTCTTACATCCATACATAGTATTTTTTTATATCTAGATAAATAGTCTTTAGAAGACTATTTTAAATCCAGTCTAAGACTAGTCTAATTTACAAGTTCTATTGTAAATATTAGAAAGGAAATGATTCAATTACAGTAGATTTTTTTCAGGAATATTATCAATGAGAAACAAGTAATACAATAGAGATAAATAGCATTTCCCAAATAGGACTATTTTTCACATTTTAGACAATGAGAAACTACAATCTTGCAGTGACTTGGAAATATAAAACTATTTATTGTGGAAGCTAACTCAGTTATAAATGAAGCAATTATGCTTTATAATATAATCTTACAGTTTAAGGCTGGAAATTACCAAAGTGCACACATACACATTAAAAAACAAAAATAATTTTAAAATCACAATTATATTCATTTTTATTTACAAAATACAGATAAAAACAGATAAAAAATAAAATATAAATAAACATGGTTCCTTTACTCAGAGATTACCATGTTTTGATGTATATTCTTTGACCTTTCTCTGTGTCATGTATATTGCAATGTACAGTTTTTACAAAATGAGATTACAGCTTACATATTGTATTATATCATGAGTTTTTAGTTTGAAATGATTTCAAACTTATAGAAATTTTGAAAATACAATACAAAGAACTCCCTAAACCTACCATTCAAAGAACCTATTCAAGTTTTGTTAACTGTACAAATAAATGTTCTTTATATAAAAGGATCCAAACCAGAAATAAACATTGCTGTCTTTTTAATCTTTTTCATTAAAAAGGACATTCATTAAAAGGACAGCTCCTCAGTCCTTACTTTTATGACCTTGACATATTTGAAGATTACCAGTTAGTTGCTTTGTAAACTGCCCCTCTATTTGCTTTTGTCTGCTATTTCCTCACAATTAGGCTCAGTTTATGCATCTTTGGTAGGAATATCACAAAGGAATGTTGTGGCCTCTCACTGCATTTTATATGATAGCATACTATTAGATTTCTCCTCTACTAGTGACATTAACTTTTGTCACTGGTAAGATGGTTTATAGCAGGTTTTTCCCTATAAAATTGCTTTTCCTTTGTAAGTAGTAAATATTTTGTATGGAGATATTTGAAGATCATACATAAATATGTGTGTGTGTGTGTATCTCCCATTTTTTAACCAACTTCTTCCACTAGTTTTAGCATTTCCTGATGTTTCTTAATTGTTTATTACTATGATAGCTACCAAGTGGTGATTTTTCTAAATCCATTATTTCTTCTATGTTTTTTAGTTGACATTCTATTATAAAGAAGAGCTTTTTCTTCATTCACTTATATCAGTGTGGATCATGGGTTTCTATTGTTTTTCTACTATTATATATTTCTATTACTGCTATTAATTATTCTGACCATGAAATTGCCCCATATTTAGCCAATGGAAGCCCCTGAGAGCTAGCTTCCGTGTGAAGGCCCACACTATTCTCTGAGCACTGCCTTACCTTCTGGTACAAGATGTCCCAGGCATATTGTATACTTTTCCTGCTCTAGCCCTGGAATCACTATTTCTCCAAGAAGCCCAGCTTCTTTTTCATGGAGGTACTTTTTAGTGGAGAAGTCTTTCCTGACCTAGAAAGCGGTGTGCTTATTGCTTCTGGAATGTTGATGCTCCCACACACTCAGAAAGGACACATATGTATAATACATGTGCATTTATATCTGGTTTTATGTTTGTGCATACTGAAAGCCATAAATTCGCAACAATATCACCAATTCTAGTCCAATACTGCAGGGTGCATTTTAACCTTCACTCCTTCCACATATGTAACTCTCTTCTCCGACAGTGAATAACCTCCTTCTCTTAATCCATCGTTCAATCTGCCACCCTCTGCTCAATCATCTTTAACCTCACTGAAAAGAAACTTAATAATATATTACTATTTTTCCAAGTCACTAAATACTTATCTACAAGACCATTTTTAAAGGCTGAATATTAGTCCACTGAAGGTATACTTGGCCATTTCAGTTGCTTTCCAGTAATGAATATTCTTTTATCTGAATCTTTACATAATCCATTATTATTTACCATTTCTGAAAGTGAAATTACTGGGTGAAAGGTAAACACATTTTTAAGACTCTCAATTTATAGTGCCACATTTTACATTTGAGTAAAACTGTGTGAATCTGGATCCCACATATATGGAATTTATATCACTTTTTCATGGACTTAACTAAGACTGAACTTTGTGGCGGCTAAAAAATGTGGCAATTACATCATAAAATGAAAAATATGGAAGAACTGTTTACTCAAGGGAGAAAATGGTTTTCAAATTCCTCACAACTGCAAGCATCTATTTAGTAGCTACTTCCTGAATTTCAGCTCTGTTCAAGCCACTTGCGGAGCACTATAGGTGACATGAGGTTGCATTAGATGCCAATTCCTTCCTCAAGGAGGGGCCTGCTGCTGCTGCTGCTGCTGCTAAGTTGCTTCAGTCGTGTCCAACTCTGTGCGACCCCATAGATGGCAGCCCACCAGGCTCCCCCATCCCTGGGATTCTCCAGGCAAGAACACTGGAGTGAGTTACCATTTCCTTCACCAACAGGAAACCATTAAATCAGTGAATTAAAAATTCTTAATTTATTCATCAAAGTAAGGCCCTCCAGGACCTTTGTTTGGCAGGACTTCATTAAGGATTAATTTTTATTATTTAAGAAACACTTTTAAAGGGCATTTTTATAAAGTCTATAGTTGAGATTAATTCAGAACAAAATTTTCCTTTATATCCTGTTGTACAGTTTTCTTATTGGAACACCACAGGGTACATTTTTTATTATTCCTATTCTTCAAATCCCCCTCACTTTCCACTTAAACCCTAAGTTCTACATGCTTATAAGACCCTGCCAAACAGCCCTCCCCCAAACAAGGCAAAAACATATAAATACATAGAACTTAATGAATCTATCCAACAAAACATGAACATTTCAGTGCTCAAAGCAAGATAGACCTAGAATATAAACCCTAATCATACCAACAAATTACCTAGATATATACCTACTGAAGTAGACAGACATCTCCCTAGATCTATTGGTCATTTATATTAAAATTTTAACACTGTATCTAACAAATTATACAAAACAACTACATCTATGGTACTTTGTTATAAAAACACAATCTGTTTATGTAGCTTAAATCTTAAAGCTTAAATCCTGAAAATGCCTAGATGAGTTTAGTACTCCATAAATGTATAGGTTTTGTCCTAGCCTTTCTACTAGTTTTTAATAAAATTACACATGCAAGCATCCACACCCCAGTGAGAACACCCTCTAAATCATTAAGATTAAAAGTAGTGGGTATCAAGCACACTAATAGGAAGGAGAAGCTCATAAGGCCTTGCTTAACCATACCCATGGGAAATGGGACTTCCCTGGTGGCTCAGTATAAAGAATCTGCCTGCCAGAGTCTCCTGCCTACAGGAGATGTGGGTTTGAGCCCTGTGTTGGGAAGATTCCCTGGAGAAGGAAATAGCAACCCACTCCAGTATTCTTGCCTAGGAAATCCCATGGACAGAGGAGCCTGGAAGGCTACATGGTGTGGCAAAAGAGTTGGATATGACTTAGCGACTAAACAACATCATCAACAACACAATCATGGGGAAGAGCAGTGATAAAAATTACACCATAAACAAAAGTTCAACTAAGTTATATTATATAGGGTTGGTGAATTTTGTGCCAGCCACCGTGGGCATTCAATTGACCCAAATTAATAGAAAGCTGATGTAAAGTATATTAAAGGGTAATAAAAAAATAAAGTTAAATTCTAACTAAGCCAAAAAACCCATAGCTAAAATAAACCATGAAAGTGATTTTAATATTTTCTAATTATATGACAGCTAAGACCCAAACTGGGATGAGATACCCCACTATACTTAGCCCTAAACCTAAATAATTATAATCAAATTATTTGCCAGAGTACTACTAGCAGAGGCTTAACACTCAAAGGACTTGGCATTTCGTCACATTCCTTTAGAGGAGCCTGTTTTATAATATATAAACCCTGATAAATTTCACCAACCCTTCCTAATTCAGTCTATATACTGCCATATTCAGCAAAACTTAAAGAGGAATAAAAGCAAGCATAATTATACATAAAAAATTAGGTCACGGAGTAACCTATGGGATGGGAAGAATGGGCTACATTTTCTACTTCAAGAATATATTTCTCATGACAGGAAGTTTATTTATTTGGAGTGTAATTCTTTACAATGTTGTGTTAGTTCCTGCTGTACGACACAGTGAATCAGCTATATTTATACATATATCCTCTCCCTCTTTAGCCTGCCTCCTACCCACTCCCATCCCACCCCTCTAGGTCATTGCAGAGCACCAAGCTGAGCTCCCTGAGCTATACAGCAGGTTCCCACCAGTTATCTGCTTTACAGAGTGTAGTGTATTTATGTCAACGCTACTCTCTCAATTTGTCCCAACCTCTGCTTCCCGAGCTGTGTCCACAGTCTCTGTGTCTGCATCTCTATTCCTGTCCTGGAAACAGGTTAATCAGGACACAGAAGTTTTTATGAAAACTAAAAACCAAAGGAACATTTAGTAGTAAATTAAGAATAGAGAGCTTAATTGAATAAGGACACGAAGCACACACCACCTGTCCCCCTCAGGTGTTAAAACAACTTCCTATAACCTATTAACAAACACTAACTATAAGAGGAGACAAGTTGTAACAAGGTAAGCATACAAGGTAACTGGGCTTGGATAAATCAAAGCATAGCACTGAGTTTGGACCTATGTTCATAATCCATGAATGTTTTGAACTAAATCTAGCCCAAACCTCCACAAATTTTACTGACACAGGCAAACCAAATCAATCATTCACTCAACATTTAAAGTACAGGAGACAGACATTTAGACAACATTTAGTGCTACAGCAAAGTAATAGGGTACTATGGAGAAAGTACCCTAAGGGAATGATGATAAAAACATTAAAAGTAATAAAAAGCAGAATTTACCCCTTTTACCTTTTGCATAATGATTTAGCTAGTAAACATTTAACAAATAGAACTTAAGCTAAATACTTCAAAATCAGAGGAGCTACTTATGAACAGTTTGTAGAACAAATTCATCTCTGAAGCAAAACAGTGAGAAGATGTACAAATAGAAGTGATAAGCCTAACAAGCCTGGCGATAGCTGGTTGTCCAAGGGAAGAATCTTAGCTCAATTTTAAAAATTACCAAAAAAATGATAAATTTTAATGTGTTTTTAAATGTACCCTAAAAAGGCACAGCTTTTTAGAAATGGATGCAACCTTATCTGTCTGGCATGCTGCAGTTCATGGAGTTGCAAAGAGTCGGACACGACTGGGCAGCTGAACAAGAACCTTATCTAGAGAGTAGAAATAAACAACATCATAGTTGGCTTTAAAAGTAGCCATCAATTAAGAAAGTGTTTGTGCTGAAAGAATAACTTTACTATCAATAATAAGCAAATCAACTCCTAGTTTTACATTGGCCTAATCTATTGGGTTGACCGATAGAAGCAATAACTGTTAGTATGAGTAATAAGTACTTCTCCTTGCATAAGTTACCATCAGTAACTGATACTTTGCTGATAGTTAGCAGCAAATAAACAAAACTCAACATAAATTATTATGTACACTGTTAACCCAACATAGGCATGCACCCAAGGAAAAATTTTAAAAAGTAAAAGGAACTTGGCAAACATAAACCCTGCTTGTTTACCAAGAACATCATCTCTAGCATAACTAGTATTAGAGGCACTGATTGCCCAGTGACAATTGTTAAACAGCCACAGTAACCTGACCATGCAAAGGTAGTATAATCATTTGCTTTCTAAATAAGGACTGTATGAATGGCTACACAAAGATTTTATTGCCTCTTTTTTTTATTTTTTTGCCACTTGGCTTGTGGAATCTTAGTTCCTTTACCAGGGATTGAATGCAGCAATGAGAGCATAGAGTTTTTACCACTAGACTGCCAGGGAATTCCTTGTCCCTTGCTTTCTAAATCAGTGAAACTGACCTTCCTGTGAAGAGGTGGGGAATAACAAAATGATGTGAAGATCATATGGAGCTTTAATTAATTAAGCACCCCCATCCCTCAACTAAACCACCAAAGGTTGACAACATTTTCACATGAGTTAACAATTTTGGTTGGAGTGACCTCAGGGAACAAAAAAGCCTCTGAATAAAGCCTATACTAGTTTATATTAGTCAAAACACACTATCACAAAAACATGGATCAATGGAACAAGTTATCCTAGGCATAACAATTAGTTTAGAGTTCATACTGATGATAGGGTTTATAACCTTGATGTTGGATCAGCACATACCCATGGTGTAACTGCTACTATTAGACATTCATTTGTTCAGTGATTAAAGTCCTACATAATCTGAGTTCAGACTGGAGCAATCCAGGTTAGTTTCTGTCTATTACATATTTCTCTCAATACAGGAGGACAAAAGAAATGAGGTTTATTTTTAAAAAAGAGCCTTAAAACCAATTGATGATATCTTAATTAATATATAGAAAATCTTACCCCAAAATAAGAGTTTGTTAGAGTGACAGAATTGGGTAATTGTGTAAAACTTAAATCTTTATAACCAGAGGTTCAAATCCTCTTAACAAAATGCTTATAATGAACATCTTAATGCTCATTATCCCTATTCTTTTAGCCATGTGCTTGCAAAATAGTTGTGAATTCTTCCATTCTTACAGGATAATTGTGAACCAAAATACTAAAAACTGATTTTTCAAGTTCTAGGAGAGTCTAGTCACTTGGTCTTTTTTAGGTAACATGAACTTAGTATAAATACTTTGGTCTAGATGCAGAAACAGGCCTACTTAAGGTACACTATGCTAAAGACCCAGGGACCAGATTCTGAAAGGGAAGTGCTGAATGTTGTATTCCCTGCTTTTATTGTATCCAGTGCTCACTGTCCCTAGGACACCAAGATACATCAGCAACACCCTGCACCCAAGATGTCCATCAGCAGACGAATGGATAAGAAAGCTGTGGTACACGTGGAATATTACTCAGCTATTGAAAAGAACGCATTTGAATCAGTTCTAATGAGATGGATGAAACTGGAGCCTATTATACAGAATGAAGTAAGTCAGAAAGAAAAATACCAATACAGTATATTAACGTGTATATATGGAATTTAGAAAGATGGTAACGATGACCCTATATGCGAGACAGCAAAAGAGACACAGATGTAAAGAACAGACTTTTGGACTCTGTGGGAGAAGGCGAAGGTGGAATGATTTGAGAGAATAGCATTGAAACACGTATCTATCATATGTGAAATAGATCTCCAGTCCAGGTTTAATGAATGAGACACGGTGCTCAGGGCTGGTGCACTGGGATGACCCTGAGGGATGGGGTGGGGAGGGAGGAGGGAGGGGGGTTCAGGATGAGAGACACATATACACCCATGGCTGATTCATGTAAATGTATGGCAAAAACCACCACAATATTGTAAAGTAATTAGCCTCCAATTAAAATAAATACTTTTTTTAAATGTGGAAAACAAGAAGGTGACTAGCTTAATAAAACAAAGACCTACTCTCCCTGAATTACGAAAATGAGACCTTCTTAATTTCCAAGGTGGCGCTAGCAGTAAAGAATCCATGTGCCAAGGCACGAGATGTAAGAGAAACAGGTTTGATCCCTGGGTTCCAAAGATCCCCTGGAGAAGGAAATGGAAAATCCCATGGAGAGAGGAGCCTGGCTGGCTACAGTCCCAGGGGTCGCAGAGTCAGAAAGGACTCAAGCAACTTAGCACTGCCCTGTGACCTCTAAGACACGGGCAACCAGGTGGATCGGTGCTAAAGAATCCCTCTGCCAATGCAGGAGATGCAGGTTTGAGCCCTGGGTCAAGAAGATCCCCTGAAGGAGGAAATGGCAACCCACTTCAGTATTCTTGCCTGGAAAATCCCACGAACAGAGGAGCCTGGCGGGCTATAGTCCATAGGATCGCAGAGAGTCAGACATGACTTAACAATAGGGCACACAATCTCTAAGATATACTGTCTGAGGAATCCAGTCTGATAAATGAAACAATAGTTCAGGGGGATTAGGCAAGTCCCATCCATGTTCTACAGCAGGACTCCCAAGGGCTAAAGTCACTGACAAAGGGTTGGTTTCTTTAAGTGTATCTGCTACAACATAAGTTTGCAGTCACTTTGAGGTTGACATTCTGTGACTGCTTTTCTTTCTCCCACTTCTGAGAGTTCCTAATGAAAAATAGCTCTGCAAGGCTCTTACAAGGACCTGACTCAGACCTACGAGTCTTGCTGATTCTTGTTCCAGGGTAAGAAGATCCAACTCTTTGAAAAAGTCTCATTTCTCTAATGAATAGCACTGTGTCTTGTTTCTGTAGGGCTTCTTACATCATTCTCAAGAAAAATCTGTCACAGACAGTATCATATTTTCTGTTTCTCATGGGTTCTAATACTGGAACAGCCCTCTCATCACCCTTTGGGAAACTTTTCTAGTTTAGAAACTAAACATTTTTAGTTTAGAAACTTTAGAGGACTCGCTATATTTCTTTGAATGTTTGAAGGCAGATTTCTAGATTTTAAAAACTTAGTAGGGTACTTCCCTGGTGGTCCAGTGGTTAACACTCTGCTTTCCAACGCATGGGGTACAGGTTCGATTCCTTGTTTGGAGGCTAAGATCTCACATGCCTCAGGGCCAAAAAACCAAAACATGAAACAGAAGCAATATTGTAACAAATTCAATAAAGACTTTAAAAATGGTCCGCGTCAAAAAAAACCTTAGAAAAATAAAGACTTAATGGGATGGTGACAAACTCATTTTAATCTGAGTACCTATAATGCTGGATTGAGGTTCTGAACTTTATCTGGGCTTTGTGGAAAAGAGGACTGTGTCTGATTGCCAGCATGTGATAGACTTGGGAGAGGGCATCAATAATTCAACAGAACAGCCAGTGGCTCTTCAACTTTTTCTCTGATTGCTGTGTTATTTTGACCACTGCAGGGTAGAGCTATGATATGTTTGGTTCCCTGGAGAGTTCTTTCGACCAAACTCCATTTTTCAAGTTTAATCTTAAGGAATCTCTCTGATTTGTTCCTGAGGTCTCTTTTTCTGCAGGTGGACGTCATGCAATGGGAGAATGGGAAAGTACTTGGGATATCAACTTTCATATGATCTATGAAAGAGCTTAACAGAGGAAAAATGTCCCATCACTGTCAATGGAATGAATATTCTATCAAAATGGCTCTCTCATTCTCCAGGATTGAGATTAACTTTACCTGCTGAACGGGGTAAAATTTATTTCAGTGGCCTATGACCACCATCTATCAGCATCCGACCCTATCTATAAAAAACAATAAGCATGATCTTAAGGCACTCTTAGGGGCTGTCTAAGAGATGTATATTTGCTGACATACAACCTGACTGAAGCCAAACACCATTACCCCTGTGAGTGATTGGAGGGTGGCCATAAGTGAACAGTTTTATTTCCCTCTAGCAGCTGAGCTCCCTGACCAGGCGAGCTGAGCTGACACGGCATTTCAAGTCCTGTTACCAGCTCAATGGTTCTCTTATAAAAAAAAAAAAAAAAAAAGCAAGCAAGGAAAAAAAAAAAAGCACCTCTTCATTTAGCCTCTCCATCTTGATCATTGCTGATGGGCTATCAATAATTTCAAGTTGGTTGAGCAGTTGGCTGAAGGTTAAATAAATCCTGCCGGCTGTTTGCATGATTGTACCCGAGCAGAAGGCTTCCAATTTGAAACAGTTTTCTTGCAAGTGCTCCATGGAAATGTTTCTAGGGTCAAAAAAGTTAAGAAATTCCATAACAAAGGCCCCAATGCACTTGAAATAAAACCCAGTCAGGAGCCACAAGCATGCAGATACAAACAAAAATAGGTTTTTCTCTATTTCAGATTTTCCTCAGAATAATTTAGAATCCAAAGAATGCATGCAATTAATTATTAGCAGGAAAAATTCTCAAGACTCTAAAGTGCTCTTTTGGATACGGGTATTTGTTTTTTTAAAAAAGGAGTCAGATTATATTTTCAGAAGCTTGGCCAATAGCAACAAGCAGAAGAAAGCATACCATGTAGTCATACTATATAAGGTTTTCAGTTGCTAGGCAATAAACTTTTAAAATACTTTATTCACATTCAAGACACGAGTTTTTTAAAGCAAAGTTTGGTCTTGTTTCTCCCGTCACCCCCATATTACAAAAACAATATACATTAATTATGGAACGTGACAAAGTACCCTTAAGCAGAAAGAAAATAAAAATCACCATTGAAGCTAACTCTTCTCTTTTTAAAAATATTTATGTTTTTTTGTTTTGGGCTGTGCCAGGTCTTAGTTGTGGAATGTTGATCTTGAATGGCAGTGTATAGGATCTAGTTCCTGACCAGGGTTCAAACCTGGGCCTTGTGCACTGGGAGCTTGAAGTCTCAGCTGCTAGACCACCAGGGAAGTCCCTCAATATTTTATATCTTTCTAGCTTTTTCCAGCTTTTTCCATATATAACTCTTTTACTAAAATGTGATTTTACTGACTATAAAATACTGCAGCTATTTTACATATATGGTTAAAAAATCATATAGATGTTGTTAAAGATATGTTTTTAGCTTCTGGAAATTATTTCAACTGTTTATTTGGTAAGAATTGGTGCTGTCAGAACCCAAGAAGTTCTCAACTTCTGGGGTCTTGTCTATGATGCCACAGTTCTTGATCTGCTTTTTTCTAATTACTGACAGTAAAACTGCATTTTGTTTACCTAAGCCAAAACTATTAATGTTTGATTTTAAATAAGCTTATGCAAATTTCTGAAGAGTTTTTAAAGTTACAATATTTGAGGCATTGCTTTACAAAAAATAAAACCCCTTAACTTCCTTTCAAGTATTTTAGGAAGGACTTTTATGGATGTTTTTTGTGACTCATCCCCGTGAGATCTCCAGGATGTTTTATACTTCAGTGGGCTTTGCACTACTCCTTCTGCTTGCCACATGTGAGGATTTTCAGTGTAATTGTGAGCTACACTATTTCCAGTTCTCTGGAAATTTTGGCATGGTAGAAATGTCAATAACTTCAGATATGAAGATGATACCATCCTTATGGCAGAAAGTGAAGAGGAACTAAAGAGCCTCTTGATGAGGGTGAAAGAGGAGAGTGAAAGCTGACTTAAAACTCAATATTAAAAAAACTAAGATCATGGCATTCAGTCCCTTCACTTCATGGCAAATAGATGGGGAAATAATGGAAACAGTGACAGACTCTACTTTCCTGGGCTCCAAAATAACTGTGGATGGTGACTGCAGCCACGAAATTAAAAGATCCTTACTCCTTGACAAATCTAGACTGCTATTAAAAAGCAGAGACATTACTTTGCTGACAAGGTCCCTGTAGTCAAAGCTATGGCTTTTCCAGTAGTCATGTGTGTATGTGAGAGTTGGACCATAAAGACTGAGCCCTGAAGAATTGATGCTTTTGAAATGCGGGTTGGAGAAGACTCTTGAGTGTCCCTTGGACTGCAAGGAGATCCAACCAGTCAATTCCTAGGGAAATCAATCCTGATTATTCATTGGAAGGACTGATGCCGAAACTCCATACTGTGGCCACCTGCTGCGAACAGCTGACTCACTGGAAAAGACTCTGACCCTGGGAAAGATTGAGGGTAGGAGGAGAAGAGGGCAACGGAGGATGAGATGGTTGGATGGTATCACCAACTCAACGGACATGAGTTGGTTTGAGCAAACTCCAGGAGATGGTGAAGGATAGGGAAGCCTGGTATGCTGCAGTCCATGGGGTCTCAAAGAGTTGGACACAACTGAGTGACTGAACAACAACAACAAAAAAAACAGAACTCAACAACTGTGATAAAACTTGGCCCTTCCACACTTTTCCTAGCTCTGTTAGGCACTTATGATTACCTTACATTTGTAGTCATTGCCATGGTGAAAGATGAAGGTTCAGTTGTTGAGGGAAAGTGAAGACTACACAGGTATTATCTTGGTTCCTATGGTTTGCTCTAACCTGAGATTAACTTACCATGTTTTGCTGATTGACAAGGGAAGATAATAATTAAGTGGAAATGGACACAAATTTCAGTGATTTAGAGTGCTCCTACTCCAAGTGTGCTCTGCTCACCAACTGTATTGGTATCATTTAAGAGCTTATAATAAATACAACAATCTCAGACCTACTGACTCAGAATTTTCACTTTAACAAGAGTCCCTGATTATTTACATATACAATAAAACTCGAGACATCTGTCTAGAAGAATGGATTTCACAAGTAGCGTTAAAATGTTGAAACTCAGTCATTTGTCACTGAACATTTAAGTGATGTAATCTGACACAGAGGCATTGAAACTATTTTGACTTCTTTTAAAACAATCATCTCAAAGTATGGTACTGCTTTTGAACTGCAAAAAGAAAAGCTGCTGGATGAATGGATAAAGAAGATGTGTATGTGTACAATGGAGTATTAGTCAACCATAAAAAAGAATGAAATAATGCCATTTGCCGCAACACAGAAGGATCTAGAGATTATATTAAGTAAATCAAAAAGAGAAAGACAAATTGTGCAATATCACTTACATGTGGAATCTAAAATATGACACAAATGAACTTATTTACAAAACAGAAACAGATACACAGATGAGGAAACTGAGACTTGGCAGAGTCGAGTAATTTGTCCAAAATTATTCCGAGCAGGTTGCAGAGCTGGAACTGCAGTCCAGGGTAACTAACTCCAAAGCACCTTCTCTTAATCACTCTGAATGTAAAAACACAACACTTGTTATTGTAAAATATACTTATTTGAAATCATGTAGTATAAAATATTAGCTGAATCTCTCATGTACAAAATTTTAAACAATGCATATAATCTCAAAAGGAAAAAGCTGTCAAGTGTCTCATTTTGAAGTGGCCTCGATGAGGGATTTGTAAACTGTGTTTATGCTACTGCCACAAGGTGGCGCCACTTCAACGGGGAAAAAGCGATCCTTTGTCAGCACTATGGGAAATAGCCTTGACTTATGCTAGGCCTCTGGGAGAAACCCTCAGACACAATGTAATCCTTAAAATTTAACTGACTAACTGGAGGTCTGGTTCAAGCTCTCTGTGTTAACTTCAAATGAAAAATTTCAGCTCTGTGCATTATTTTCACTGTCACTTTGAATTGTCACATTAATTTCAAAGTTCACCTTTCAAAAAGACTGTGAATTTGGGGAGAAAGGACTGGAAAATAAGGTAACTCAGCAGTAACTCAGCAGTTTTTGCTTCTGCCATCATATCTTAGGCAGACTTTGTGGAATGTGGACATTAAAAAACTGTGGTATCTTCTTTGAGGGAATGAAGTGAACTGTTTCAAGTTAGAGAGTAGTCAATTGAACTACTTTTTGTTGTTGTTATGAAATTCACATTGCTTATTTTATAATATCCTATCTCACTGTAAAACTATTAAACCATATTCTTTGCTTGTGGCCCCATGGACTGTAGCCCACCAGGCTCCTCTGCCCACGGAATTTCCCAGGCAAGAATACTGGAGTGCCATTTCCTACTCCAGGGGATCTTCCCAACCCAGGCATTGAACTTGTATCTCTTGTATCTCATACACTGGCAGGTGGATTCTTTACCACTAGTGCTATAAAATGTTCCTTAAGCACTTTATTAAATGTTAAAGAGAATTCAAATTAATTTTGCTTAATAAAATTTTTGTTTACTATAATATGTATTTATATTTTAACACATTCTTTAGGATATTGGAAAATACTGTGGAGGTTTGGGTATTACTAATACAGGAAACCACCATACTCCTAGTGAATCTTTTTCTGCTTGAAAAGTTTACGACTATGATGGCAACAGTCTTACTTCCTAGAGCATAAGATTAACCAGAGAAACTCTTCCAAAGTAGAGTTTCATAGAGGAATAAAATCCAGACAGTTTTTCTATTGCTAAGGTAATCATAAGAACATTGGAGTCATAATTCACTGAACTAATAATCATTTTACTCCAAGTTCAAGGCACAAGTGAATTCCTCATAAGAAAACAAGTTATCTCACATCATTTTAAAACTGTCAGTTTATTCACGGGTCAGTCATTAATATATGTACCAATGTACTAGAAATATAGACCTAATAAAACTGGAGGTTATGGTAAGTCATTAATTAAGACTGGTGGCTTTGGTAAACTGTCTCAATCAATTTTACAGACTCATGTCAAAAGTGTTCTACAGTAGTTGGAAGGGTTTCTTTCAAAAGATAGCTCACAAAATTTTAAATTTTAAAAAAATTACTGAC
>SJXQ01007750.1:317855-360277 GCA_006408695.1 Aepyceros melampus
AGGGCTCATGACCTGCCTTGTTGACACCATTTCACACACTGTAAAGGGAAGGTGAATACCCACTAAAGAGAAGAAATGAAAAGTTGTTCTCCTCCCTGACCTCCAGTAGGTGTGACAAGGGAGAGAGATGATAGGATGCCACTAAAGATGCAGCCCAGGTATTGAGAGATGAGAGGGCCTTGGGAGGTTAGGTCTGTGCCAACCTTGACTGAGCACTTACCGTGAGCTGCATACTGGGCCCAGGGACCAACACAGGAAACCCAGCAGAATAGCTCTGAGCACAAACACCAGAGCCAGCTTGCCTGGCCCATTATCCTACCTCTACCACTTATTTGCTGTGAGACCTTGGACAAATTACTTAACCTCTCTGAGCCTCAGTTTCCTCATCTGTAAAATAGGGAGGTTGTTATCAGGATTAAACGAGTTGATATGTGTAAAAAACACTTAGTATTTGGTACAATCCATTTATTTATGTTTTAAAAAGCTTTTTCTCTGTCTTCTCCAATTCCCTTAAAGCCTGCAATGGAGTCCAGTTCATGACTCTCCAAGCATGAAGTTAGCTTTTAAAACCATAAGTGAGCTTTAGTCAACCTCACTACCTCCTGGATTACATTCAAACTCCTTGGTGGCGTATAGAGATCTTATACAACAACCCTTCTCTCTTCTCCAATTTTTGAACCTAATCTCTGGTCAGCCCCTATATTCCAGATACACAAAACAATTTGCTCTTCTCCAAATCTGGCAAGTTTCATGCTTCCAAACTTTGCTTATGCTGGTCCTTCTCCATGAAACCCCATTTTCCTTTATTCAGCTGGTGAACTCTCTAAGGCCTAGCAGAAGGCCTTTTTTTTTTTTTTTTTTAACTGTAGAAAGCCTTTCTGGACCCTTCTTCTTTGCCTGGCCTTCCTCTTCCAGCATTACCTCCCACTAACATGAATTTTTCACTATTATATCCATCCTCCCTCTGAAACTTAGATGTCATTACCTTAGATGTCACTCTAGAATATAGATTTCTAGAGGTCTCTGTTTCCCCAAATAAATATTTGTTGTATGACTATTGTTTTTAATTATATGGAATTGCCTTTCAATGCAGTCCCACTTTCCACCTTTGACTCTTCTCATCCTGGGTTTTGATCTTCCAGAGAAACCTAGATTTTCAGTCTCTATCTGGGATCATCTGAACTGGCCCAAGGACCCACTGCTGGAGCCAGCCCACACAACGCCTTCTTGATCAGCGGGCAGGTTGCTGAGTTTGTGCTGGATCCCAGTGCTGTCCCTCCTGGTCGGGGCATTCATGTGCAGTGTACAATCCTAAAGGAGCCTACAACCATCCCTCATTTGAAGAAGGCTGTTGCCTACTTCCCTGGAAATAAAAGGAAAAGGCACAAAGTACTACATTTTGAATCTAAATATTATACTTAAAAAATACATTTGGGGCTTTCCTGGTGGTCATTGACTTAGAATCTGCGCTCCCAGTGCAGGGGCCTAGGGTTGATCCCTGGTCAGGGAACTAGATCCCGCATGCCTCAACTAAAGATGGAAGATCCGAGTGCCTCAACAACACCCGGCACAGCCAAATAAATGAATAAATACTAAAAAGAAATATATTTAATACCAAACATAAGAGCTGTCCCAGACACCTGTATGTGTATTAGTCACTACCTCTAATTCCTTCTCTCTGTCTTAGGCAAATGTTGTAGAAATTTTTCCTTTTCCACACTCAGTGTTGAGGTTAGTGATTAAAAAAGCACCTTCCCTTTCAAATCACTAACCAGCTGTTAATGTGTTACATGGTATGGCGGTATGTGTTTTGGTATCAATGTCAACATTTTTTTCAAGATTTAAAGATTTTTCTTTAAAGATTTTTCCAGGGAGAAATTGCTAATCATGAATACCTGGCCTGGAACAGAATCAAAGTTCTTAAGAGAGATTTCTGTTCCATATTCTTTATTTCTCTGGCTTTCATGAAACATGATACTGGCACAGTGAGGTCATAAGAATGTAAAGTACACTCAGGATGAGTAGGGTCTTTAAAAAAAAAATCTTTTGAAGCTACTCAGCTATCTCCAATCAGCAGAAACCCTGAGTATTCAAAATAATTATTAGAAGTTATGTTTCCTAGATATGGAGACAGAAACTAAGGAAGTACATTGAGTGATTAATGTGTTTTGAACCTACAAATGAAAACGATTTCTTTGGAAGATAAATAAAAGAGAGATTGACATATTTTGAGCTCATTTTCTATTATTTGGAATGAGGTATAGGATCACAGACATCATTATGAGCAGCAAGGAAAGAAGAGAGAAATCTGAGGTGTTAACATGAAAACACGAGGATGCCCATCACATATTTTTAGTGAAGGGAGTTTGTGAATCAACCCATGTGGCCTGTTCCCAGAAAACTGGTCAATATACTATCCTAATATTTGCAAATGCTACAACTGACAAGTGCTTAATTTCCAAAATATACAAACAGCTCATACAACTCAACAATAACAAAAAACCTCAACCCAATCAAAAAATGGCCAGAAGACCTAAACAGACATTTCTCCAAAGAAGACATACAGAGGATCAACAGGCACATGAAAATATGCCCATCGTTGCTAATTATTAGAGAAATGCAAATCAGAACTACAGTGAGGTATCACCTCACACCAGTCAGAATGGCCATCATCAAAAAGTCTGCAAATAGAAAGTGCTGTAGAGGGTATGGAGAAGAGGGAACCCTCTCACCCTGTTGGTGGGAATGTAAGTTGGTATAATCACTGTGGAGAAAAGTATGGATGTTCCTCAAAAAACTAAAAATAAGAGTTGTCATGATGTAGCCATCCCACTCCTGGGTATACATCCAGAGAAAATTCTTAATTCAAAAAGATACATGCCCTCCGATGTTCATAGCAGCACTATTTACAATAGTCAAGACATGGAAACAACCCTAAATGCCCACTGTTATATGAATGGATAAAGATGAGGTATAGAATGGAATAGAATTCAGCCATAAAACATTAAAATAATGCCACTTACAGCCACATGGATAGAACTAAAGATCATACTAAGTCAGAAAGAGAAGACAAATACCGTATGATATTGCTTATAAGTGGAATCTTAATAAGACACTATGAACTTATCTACAAAACAGAAACAGACTCACAGACACAGAGACGAGACGTGGTTGCCAAGAGGAAAGAGGAATGGGGAAGGGATGGATTGAGAGTTTGGGACTAGCAGATGCAACCTATTATATAGAGGGTGGATAAAAAACAAGCTCCTACTGTATAGCATAGGGAATTATATTCAATACCCGATGATAAACCTGAATGGAAAAGAACAGAGAAAAGAATGTGTACGTGTATATATATACAACACATATAACTGAAGCAGTTTGCTGTACAGCAGACATGAACACAACACTGTAAACCAACTATACTTCAGTAAAAAATAAAGGAAAAACACTATCCTACACAAATGCATTTGAGGCCAGTCCTCCATGTTGCCAGTTCTGAATGACTTTTTGTCTTAGGGTACATTCAGTATGAATTTTATCAGATAAATTGTGTTTAAGTTAAACACATTATGTGCTTTCAAAACTTTCTATAGTCATCATCATCCCTGGAGCAGTGAAAAGGAAATAACGCATTGGGTCAATCTGCCTCTTTTCATCCTATTTCCTAGCCTGCCCTACAAATTCTCTTTAGGTTGTAAAACAGTTTTGTTATGGATAAATGTTGGCGTTAGAATTAGTTTGCTTTTAAATCTTATTTAACACCTTTTTCTCCACTTATGCTCTAGAAATAAAAGTTCAGCTCAGTCGCTCAGTCGTGTCTGACTCTTTGCCACTCCATGGACTGCAGCATGCCAGGCCTCCCTGTCCATCACCAACTCCCGGAGTTACTCAAACTCATGTCCATTGAGTCGGTGATGCCATCCAACCATCTCATCCTCTGTTGTCCCCTTCTCCTCCCGCCTTCAATCTTTCCCAGCATCAGGGTCTTTTCCAGTGAGTCAACTCTTCGCATCAGGTGGCCAAAGTATTGGAGTTTCAGCTTCAGCACCAGTCCTTCCAATGAATATTCAGGACTGATTTCCTTTGGGTTGAAATAAAGGTAGCAGGAAACAATCATTTAAGGTATGTACTGTTTTGTGGGGCTTCCCTTATAGCTCAGTTGGTAAAGAATCTGCCTGCAATGTGGGAGACCTGGGTTTGATTCCTGGGGCAGGAAGATCCCCTGGAGCAGGAAATGGCAATCCACTCCAGTATTGTTGCTTGGAAAATTCCATGGACAGAGGAGCCTTGCGGGCTACAGTCCATGGGGTCGCAATAGTCGGACATGACTTGGTGACTAAACCACCACCACGACCACTGTTTACTGAGATGCACTTTTTCGTTCAAGTCTTCAAAGGAAGTGTTAATCTCTTCATTTTTCACACAAGGAAACCAAGTCTGCAGTGGTACACATCTCTGTGCAGTTGACCAAGGATTCTAACTCTCATCTCATTGGTCCTCAAAGTCCAGGTGTTTTTCTGTCACACCAGGAACTGACAAGCTGTGACTCTATTTTTTTGTTTTTTGTTTTTGTTTTTAATTGTGGTGCTGGAAAAGACTCTTCAGAGTCCCTTGGATAGCAAAGAGATCAAACCAGTTAATCCTAAATGAAATCAACCCTGAATATTCATTGGAAGGACTGATGCTAAAGTTGAAGCTCCAATACTTTGGCCACCTGATGTGAAGAGCTGACTCATTGGAAAAGACTCTGATGCTGGGAAAGATTGAGGGCAGGAGGAGAAGAGGGTGACAGAGGATGAGAAGGTTGGATGGCCTCACCGACTCGATGGACATGAGTTTGAGCAAACTGTAGGAGATAGTGAAGGACATGAAGCCTGGTGTGCTGCTGTTCATGGGGTCAAAGGAATCGGACATGACTGAGTGACTAAACAACAACAAAGATTGGGTTGTAACATTAAGTTTCATGTATACAGCATTATAATTTAACTTCTGTATACACTACAAAGTGGTTACCACCAAAGGTCTAGTCACCATACAAATGTCCCAATTCACTCATTTCATCCTACCATTACCTCCCCTTTCCCTTTGGTAACCACCAATCTGTCCTTTTATCTATCTATGTGCTTCTTTTTATTTGTTCATTTATTTTTGGAATATTCCATATACAGTACTTGTCTTTCTCCATTTCACTAATTTCACTTGGCATAACAACCTCAAGGCCCATTCTTGTTGTCCCAAATGGCAAATTTTTTCTGGCTGAGTAATATTCCAAATATTCCATTGTGTCTGTAAGTATTGTTGTTGTTTAGTCACTGAGTTGTGTCCAATTCTTTTGTGACCCTATGGACTGTAGCCTGCCAGGCTCTTCTGTCCTTGGAATTTCCCAGGCAAGAATACTGGAATGGGTTGCCATGCCCTCCTCCAGGGGATCTTCCTGACCCAGGGATCCAACCCCTGTTTCCTGGGTTGGCAGATGGACTCTTTACCACTGAGCCAACTGGGAAGCCCGTGTGTGTGTGTGTGTGTGTGTGTGTGAGTATGTGTGTGTGCGCGCGCACGTGCATGCATGCACATATTGGCATTTGGCCACATTTTGGCTATTGTAGATAATGTTGCAATAAATATGGGGTTGCACATGTTTTTTTGAATTAGTGTTTCTGTATTCTTCAGATAAATGCTCAGAAGTAGAAATGCTGGATCAAATGGTAGTTGTATCCTTAATTTTTAAAAGAATCTCTATACTGTTTTCCATAGAGGCTGCACCCATTTACATTCCCACCAACAGTGCACAGGGGATTTCTTTTCTCCACATGCTCTTCAAACGCTTCTCATTTCTTGACTTTGGATAATGGCCATTCTGGCAGGTGTGTCATCTCTTGTGGTTCTGACTGCATTTCCCTAATGGAGAGTGGTGCTGAGCATCTCCTCATGCACCCGTTGGCCATCTGCGCGTCTTCTTTGGAAAAATGCTTATGCATCTCCTCTACACATTCTTCAATTGTCTTTTTAAAAAAATTGTTTAGTTGTGTGAAGTGAGTTCTTTGTGTATTTTGGATGTTACCCTACTATCATATATAATTTGCAAATATCTTCTCCAGTTTGGTAGGTTATCTTCTTGTTTTGTTGCCAGCAATAACTTTTTAGTTTAATGTAGTCCCAATTCTTTATTTTTTCTTTTGTTTCCCTTGCCTGAGGAGACAGATCCAAAAAGACGCTGTGAAGAGCAGCGTCAAAGAGCATACTACTTATGTTTTCCTGTCTGAGTTTTATGGTTCCAGGCCTTACTCTCATGTCTTGAATCCAGTTTTAGTTAATGTTTATGTACGGTGTAAGATAGTGGTATGACTTCTGTTTTTGAAAAGTTTTACTGGGTCACAGTCAAGCATTAATATATTCATTCACTTGTCATCTGTGCTTGTTTTATGCTATAACAGCAAAGCTAAATGGTGGCAAAATCAGTGTATGGTGCACAAGCCTAAAATATTTGATGACTAGCCCTTTATAGAGAAAACTTGCAAATTTTTAATAGTTCACTATTCTTAAGGAGCTTTCATATATAACAATATACAGGATCAGGAAATCAGTGAGGATTTTGTCTCCAAAACTGCCCTTTTTCTGATTTCAAAATTAGTGTAAACTCTCCCTAAAAATTTCAGAATACTAAAAAGTAATAAAGAAAATAATGATCAGATATAATCCTGCTATTTAGAGAATAGCTATGGCTGTTCTTCAAATTTTTTCTGTATGTACATGTATACTGGTGATTTTTCAAAAGATGAATTATTAGATATGCTGCTTTGCTATTTGATTTTTCATTTGATATATTTGAACAGTTTTTCATGCCAACAAACATGCATTCACATCATTCACATCATTTTAATGGCGGCATAGTATTTGACTTTATGATTTCACTATAATTTACTTAGCTGATGAATTTTTATTTGCAGAAAGGAGAAAAAATAAATTGCTTACTGCTAAAATAAGTTATGACAAAAAGAATACTATTCAAAATTTTAAAGCTTTTTTAATTACAGTAAAATCATAGGTTGATTTGCACCTTAATCTAATATTGGGCTCATCTAAATGCAGAGAAACCTTAAGAAATTACAGTATTTCACCCTGTACTCTAGAATCCGTGAGGGTTATCTGAGATTTTCCAGTGACCCATGTTCAAGTGAGCATTTTATATTTGAGACCAGCACTCTTGATATATCGCTGGTTACCCGCCTGGATGTTTTACTTCCCTTGTTATGTTAAAAGGGAGGCAAGCATGCTATTTGATAACATGGCATAATTAGATTGTTATACCAAGTAATAGCCACATCTACAGTAGTGTTTTGGCCTGGAATACAAAACAGTACATACTGTGGAACTGGAGAAGGCTAGTGATCATTAAATACAAACTCTTCATTTTCTAAATGAGGACATGGAGCTCAGGGAGCTGACTCTGAGAACAGTGCTCTTTTCACAATGAAATGTTACCTTTTACTTTACATTAATTTTTATTGGAGTATAGCTGCTTTACAATGTTGTGTTAGTTTCTACTGTATAGCAAAATGAGTCAACCATACATATAGATATATCCTCTCCCTTTTTGATTTCCTTCCCAGTCAGATCACCACAGCGCATTAAGTAGTTTCCTGTGCTATTGTGAAATTTTAGCAATAGCCCTTTCTCCTTTTGAATGAACTCTTACTGGGAGCACCAGTCTACAATGTGGAGAAGGAGATGTGTTGCAGTTGAAGCAGGATGGAAGGCAGCAGTGGCTCCCTGACCTTTTCTTACCCCAGATAGGGGCCTCCCTGGGTTCAAGACCATCAGCACTGTGTCTTAATAGCTGTCTGGGTCTTGAACCCTAAGTCGGGTTCATTTCACCTATTTCCTTTGTGCTCTCCTTCCCTATCCTTTGCTATGTTAAAAAGAGATTTCTATCTGAAAGGCATTTGGCTGGGAGTTATTTCTCCCTTTGTTCACCAACCATATCTCTAGCTAGGAGGGGAGAACTAATATTTGGGATTAAATGCACAAAAGCATTTGTTTCATGCAGACTTAGTCTTAAAGGTCAGAAAAAAGACACTTTGATATTGTTCCAACTTCAAAACAGTGTTCTGGTGATGAATATTATGTTATTAATGGTCAAATATATTCAATGAAACATTCATTTTTGCTATTCGTGGCACTTTGCCACAGGAGTGATCACAAAATTTACTATAATTTTGGGGACATTTTTATTCCAACGTTTTATGAAAGGCGAACCATTCTATTACCTACTCCAGTGGCATAAATAAGAATTATTGAAACCCATCTAGAGTATTACTTTATTGATGTTTCTCACCTGCATATCCTATAATATACTGTGTTTATCTTGGAATGACAATACCTTGCAGCACAAAAAGAAAATGGAAAATCAGATCTTCTCTAAGAGAAAATTAAGATCATTATGTAAACAGCAGCCAGGTCTCATCCAGAATATGTCACATAAATATCACACCATCAAACAAGAAGTGTAAATTATTATACATATGCGGTAATTGAAAATTGTATTATACATTAGTGGAGTCGCCCATTTATCTAATCACAATCAGTTCCCATAAAATCTCATTTAGGAAAGTTGAGTGCAGCTCAGGGGAGGTGGCTACAGGGAATTTCAATCATGGAAATCTAAGTCTAGGTTGAGATCTCATCAAGCTCTGCAAATCAGTTTTTCTCACTCCTCAAGCATACTTTTCAAATCTCTGGAATGGTTTATATCTGAACTGACCATCTCAGTCTCTCAACTGGGCAAAGACAAGAGATCAGCTAGCATTCATGAACTTGTTTCTAAATCCTCATTCAAAGACAATATTTGCGGCACCATTTAAATGTTTTCTGGAACTTCTCACCCTTCTCTGATTTTTCTACGGGCCACATTTCTCTATGATCACTTATATTCATTCATTTGTTCAAAAAAATTTTTTTTACTCAAGTAATATGTACCTAGCACCTTCTATGCCTAGGCTTTCCATTGTCAGTTGAAGATGCAAAAGGGCTGATGCATTCTCCCTGCCTTCAAGGTGCTGCCAGTTTAGTTAATGAAAGTGAAGTCACTCAGTCATTTCTGACTCTCTGCGACCCCATGGACTGTAGCCCTCCAGGCTCCTCTATCCATTGAAATTCTCCAGGCAAGAATACTGGAGTGGGTTGCCATTTCCTTCTCAGGGGATCTTTCTGATACAGGGATCGAACCTGGGTCTCTGGCACTGCAGGAAGATTCTTCACCCTCTGAGGCACCAGGGAAGCCCAATTTAGTTAATATAAGTCATCAAATAATTGCACTCATGTATGTATAATTTCCGGAGGAGGCGATGGCACCCTACTCTAGTACTCTTGCCTGGAAAGTCCCATGGATGGAGGAGCCTGGTAGGCTGCATTCCATGGGGTCCCGAAGAGTTGGACACGACTGAGCGACTTCCCTTTCACTTCTCACTTTCATGCATTGGAGAAGGAAATGGCAACCCACTCCAGTGTTCTTGCCTGGAGAATCCCAGAGATGGGGGAGCCTGGTGGGCTGTCATCTATGGGGTCACACAGAGTCGGACACGACTGAAGGGACTTAGCAGCAGCATGAATAATTTCCACCAGCTCCCTGGTGGCTCAGATGGTAAAGCGTCTGCCTGCAGTGTAGGAGACCCGGGTTCGATCCCTGGGTTGGGAAGATCCCCTGGAGAAGGAAATGGCAACCCACTCCAGTACTCTTACCTGGAAAATTTCATGGACTGAGGAGCCTGGTAGGCTACAGTCCATGGAATCGCAAAGAGTCAGACATGACTGAGCGACTTCACTTTCACTTTATGTATAATTTCAAGCTGTGATGGACATGGAAAAGGAAAGATAGAGGGGGCTACGAGAAAGTAGAACAGGTCTGGTTTTATGGGGAGCATTTACACAGGAAGGGGTACAGGTGGGAAAGGAATTGGTATGAAGCAACCTTTACCACATGTAAAGGTTTGGAAGGGAGAAGAAGCTTGGAGCATTAAAAAATACTGAATCAAGGTGGGTGTAGCTGGAGCCCAGTGACCAAGAGAGAAAGACTGCCAGATGAGGCTGGAAGCTGATGATGTGGGGAGAAGCATACAAAGCCAGACAGGCCAGAATTAAAGATTTGGGGTTGTATTCCAAATGCAATTTGAAACCACTGAAAAAGGTTTACAGCATGGAGGGTGCAGAGATGAGATCATAGAACCTGACTGGCCCTTAAAACATCTCTCAAGATACAGAGGAAGAGCAGAGTGGGGAGGCCAGTTTAGGGGTGATGGTGATACAGGGAAAGTAGCAGTTAACTCGGAAAGGACTGACATTAAAAGGAACAAAAGTGGGTGGATTTGAGAGTTAAAATCAACAGGACTAGGCATGGACTCGGGGGCCAGTGAGGGGGAGGAAGGCATCAGGGATGCCACCCATGTGTGTGGCATGAGAACTTGGATATATCGCATTGCCAATCCCCAAGACAGTTACAAGGGAGAGGACCAGATGCCTCACAGGGCCGTCACATTGGCTGCCTTTGCTGTACTAGCTGCCATAAACAAATGATAAGTTGTGGACCAGAGCTCTTCCCCATAATGATGACAAATGAAAGGGTGGAAGTTTCTTCTCAGCAGTCTCTGAGAGAACACTGTGAATTCCCTTCTGAATTTATCAATATAAAATGTGTTAATGGATATTAATATTAGGTCATGGTAGTATGAATTCAATCGCATTTGAATCTATCACAACTGCCAGGAGAACTTTTCTATCATCCTCTTAAGATTTTCAGTGGATAAAACACCCAGGCGTTTAGAAATGTCTTCTATGCAATGTCTTAATTATGCATTCTGATGAGAGAGAGAGTAGTTTTGAATCATCGTGAACAATAATAATAATACATTTTAATTTATGGACAATCCATGCCTGAAGGCCTCTTGGCATTTAAACAGAAAACAACTAAGAGAGTAACTTATATTCAAACAAGACAATATACCCAACTAAATAAATGTCAGAGTTGGTCCGTAAATAAATGACAATACCCAGAACTGGGCTTCCCAGGTGGCTAAGTGGTAAAGAATCTGCCTGCCATGCAGGTGATACAAGTTTAATTCCTGGAGGGCGAATATCGCATGGAGAAGGGAATGACAACCCACTCCAGTATGCTTATCTGTGAAATCCCATGGACAGAGGAGTCTGGCGGGCTACAGTCCCTGGGGTTGCAAAGAGTCAGACATGATTAGTGACACAACAACAACAACAACAACAATATTACCCAGAACTCAACATATATAGCACTTAAAGAAGTGCTGTATGTGAAACTGGCAGAGATTTAAATGAAAAATTAAAATTATTCTTATCTGGAAGTATCTTGCAGTCACCAGGTTAAGTAATAGGACAGAGCCTGGACCCGTGGTTACTTTACATATATGGTTGTTGTGTGTAGCCAACACCTATCAGAATGAAGGCTGCCTACCCTTCTGCCAGTGTCACCAGGAGAAGTGTCACTATAGCAACTCCCAGCTTCGCTTGCAGCCAAGATACATGCCTTCAAACTAGGCTCCACTGATCAGATGCACCAGTGGGACACTGATTTACCTGAGCTATTTGAGAAACACTTGTGCGCAGCATTTCCAGTTTTGCAGCTGGGGTGGGTGGCACAAATACCTATCTTTCAGGTACAGCAAAGGCACTGAGGGATTTACCCAAGTGGTATCAAGGGTAATGTCCTGGTGCAGAAGAAGCTGTGGGGGCAGAGAGGCAGTGTCTTCTGCTGGTCAGGAAGGCAGCAGTAGCGATGGCAACTTCTCACCTGGCCCGGTGCCCTGGGTGATTTAGGCCTTGCTCTGGAGAACTTAGCCTCATGTTGGCCCTCTAGCCAGCATCCCTCCCCACCTCTGTCTGATGAACGTGTGTATTAAATTTACCCAGCTTCAGTAACTGGGCACCTTTTGCTATATTTGCTTTATCTTTCTGTGTGTGTGTGTGTTTGTTATTTCATCCTCATTTTTTGCTATACCACTTGACAGTCATCAACCCAACATTTTACTCCTAAATACTTCAGTGCATCTAAAGAGTACAACTCACAAGTATAATCTTCTACAAAGCCACAATACTGTTATCAAACAAAAGAAAATTTATATTAACTTGCCTAGAAAAATCCCATGGACAGAGGAGCTTGGTAGGCTGCATTCCATGGGGCCGCTAGAAGTCGGACACGACTGAGCGACTTCACTTTCACTTTTCACTTTCATGCCTTGGGAAGGAAATGGCAACCCACTCCAGTATTCTTGCCTGGAGAGTCCCAGGGACGGGGGAGCCTGGTGGGCTGCCGTCTCTGGGGTCGCACCGAGTCAGACACGACTGAAGCGACTTAGCAGCAGCAGCAGCAGCATAATACTACCTAGAACAGAGACTATATTAAATTCCTTCAGTCTGAAAATGGCTTTCATAACCTTTTTTTTTTTTCTAAAACAGGATCCAGTCTAAATTCAGTGTTGTAACTGGTGGTTATCTCTCTTTAGTTTCTCTTATTCTAGAATAACTTCTTTCTCAAGGGGACTTCCCTTGTAGTCCAGTGGCTAAGACTCTGTGCTCCCAATGCAGGGTTCCATCCCTGGTCAGGGGACTGGCTCCCACCTGCCTCAGCTGGGAGTTCACATGCCACAAATGAAGAACCTGCAGACTGTGGCAAGGATTAAGCATCCTGTAGACTGTGGCAAGAATTAAATATCCTGTGTGCCACAAGTGGGACCTGCTGCAGTGAAAGTAAATTAATTTTAAAAATGTATTCATGGCATTGACTTTTTGAGGGGTAAAACAGTTGTCTTAGAGGTTCTTCTACATTGTTGATTAGCTTAATAGCTTACTATTTGTGGTATTTAATTTATTCCTCTTTTTATATTTCCCATAAATCTGAAATTAGGGCCAGAGTCTTGAGTAGATTCAAGTTTACATTTTGGCAAGCATACTTTCTAGGTGTGTAGGTACCACCTACTGATATGGCCTTTGCCATTGTTGGTGATACCAGATTTGATTATTTGGTCAGGATGCACTCACTGCCAGATCACTTCCATGTCAATACATGGTTTCTCCCTTTTGCAAGTAATCTTCGTAGTAAGTAGCTTTCCTGGTGGCTCATATGGTAAAGAATCTGCCTGCAATGCAGGAAACTTGGGTTCAATCCTTGGATCAGGGAGATCCCCTGGAGAAGAGGATGGCTACCCACTCCAGTATTCTTGTCTGGAGAATTCTATGGACAGAGGAGCCTGGTGGGCTATATGATAGTCCACGGGGTCACAAAGAGTTGGACATGACTGAGTGACTAACAGTTTGTAGTAAGTAATCTGTGCTTTACCTATTATGAACATTCTGCTTTTCAAAAAGTTAGCTTATGATTTCAGTATCCACTGGGTGATTTTTTTTTTTCCTGGCAACATCTTTTGAACAAACTCCTTTTCTCATTTATCTCCCCAAATGAGTCTCTGTTGTCTGTGACCAAGCAGTCTAACTTGGTAAGCCACCACCTATTTGTAAGAAACGGCATGGACTCGGGGGACCAGAGAGTTTGGAGTGGCTCATTAATGGACGTGTCACTCTGAGGGGGGCATTTGGTCCTGTGTGTGGTTCTAATGGAAACAGTCCCCATGCACTGTTCTGAATTTGGCCAATCTTTTACTTTTTCCTATTGTGTTCCATTATTCTTCCTACTTATGTCCCTTTTCTCGCCAGTCTCCTCTTGGGGAAACACACAGCTTGGTGGACTGTAATGTTAGCTGGTTGCTTCTATTGGATGCCTCCATGTGGTTTTCCAACTTTCAACTCAACCTGTTGTCTCCACTGTGAGCTCCTTGAGGAAAATGGCACACAGTAGACACACATAATGTTACTGAATAGATGATGCCAACTCATGTGCAAATATAACCCACCCATTCAATTTACACTTTTCTTGGACTTCCCTGCTTGTCCAGTGGTTAAGAATCTACCTTGCAATGCAGGGGACACGGGTTTGATCCCTGGTATGGGAAGATCCCACATGCCCTGGAGCAATGAAGCCCACACACCTTAGACTTGTGCTCCACAACGAGCCACCACAATGAGAGGCCTGCACACCACAGTTAGAGGGTAGCCCCTACCCTCTGCAACTAGAGAAAGCCCTCACACGGCAGTGAAGACCCAGCAGAGCCAATAAATAAGTTGATCAAAAAAAGTTTACCCCTTTCTTGATCCCTTTCCTGACCTCCAGAGGCAACGCTTTCATGAGGTGGTATTGCACATGTAGCAAAAGAAAGGCACACACCAAGGGTCAACTCGATTGCCCAAGTTTCTGGCTAGTCCAAGGCAGAGGCAGAAGCAGGTTTCCAATGACTGGATCGTTTATTTTCATCATCACTGAGTTCTGGGAAAAGCTATCACCCATAACAGGCTTGAAGAAACACATACCTGGCACCGCCCATTTAGACCTTAGAATCCCTGCTCGGACCACTGCCCCTGTGAAGCATTTCTGACACTGTGGCCACTTGCTCACCTCTGAGCCATCACGCCAATAAATAGCAGAGCACCCAGGGGCTGGGTAGAGATAGCCCCGGAGGTCTGTGCCTGATTGCCTGTTCCCGTAGATGCCCTCAGTTCTTAGTGTAATTGATGTGTCATAGGCGTCATCCTGTGATTTGTTATGGCTCACTGATTAACGGGGGGCTGACAGAGCCCAGTGTTTTCCTGCTGTCCTCTCTGGCAGGAATGTTTGTTCAGCAAACAAGAAGGAAGGGAGTAGAGATGAAAGCACAGAGATGCTGCTTGCTTTTACGTCTCTCTTCCCTTCTGGATGTCACGGAACCAGTCAGGGCCAAATTCACCTGCTGGGAGCTTGATGATGTGGGCTTCATTACAACTGGTTTCTAAAGTTTCCTACAGGAAGTGATAGTGGCCTCCTTCCATTTTCTAAGTAACCGGAGGCTTACAAGAATTTATGAAAAGTTGCTGGTATAGAAGACCTGACTGGCTTTCCCAGCAAAATGAAATAAAATATAATGTAGACTGTTGGCCAAATGAATTGATGGTGATCAAACAGACCATAGTTTCCTCTGTAGGTATGAAATGACAGGGAAGGAGCAGGATAAACCTGCAACAACGGAAAGGTTTTGTATCTTGATCTGGGGGGTGGCGGTGGTGGTATGTGTGTGTGTGAGAGAGAGAGAGAATTAATTGTGATGTTCACTTAAGAGTTATGTACTTTACTCTGTGTATACTATAATCTTATTACATATCTTCTTAAAATACAGCCTGTAGTAGTGGAAATAACTGTATTCAGAGCCACCTACTTCTTATGTTCACATCTTTGCTGTCATTGTTTCTTCAGAGAGATCTTCACTGACCATAGCTAGAGTAGCCCATCCTCCCCTCTATAATCTATCCAATTACCTGGTTAATTTTCTTCACTGCACTTATCATCATCTGAATATAGCTTATTTATTAATGCACTTACTGGCTATCTCTCACCACTAGAATCTCGTAATGGCACTGCTTCTCCTTGTCTTATTTCCTATGGAATCCTCGGCAGGAAACATGATTGACTGACTGACTGAGGAAGAGATACTTAAGTGATGTTGGGCCTTGGTTATAGGATTAATATTAATCAAAATAAGGTCAGGAGGTCAAACAACACTGCTGGTAAAGACCTAGGACTAAGTCAAAGCTGAGTTAAATTTAACCAGACCAAGGTCCAACATACAAGCCAGAAAACAAAGTCATGGTCAACATCAACATCCGGCTAGCTACAAGAGCAACTCAGATGTGGCAATGTCTGGGGACATTTCTAATTGTCACAGTTAAGGGGAGGAAGACTACTGGCAGCAAGTGGGTAGAGGCCAGAGATACTGTAAAATATCCTACACTGCACAGGACAGCCCCTCAACACTCAACAAAGAATAACCCAGTCCAAAATACCAGTAGTGCCAGATTGAAACACCCTGGAATAGAGGAGGCCAGACCCTATTCAGAGTGGGGGAAATTAGGGCCTCTGCTTTGAAAATGTACAAATACTGCATTTTTCTACTGCCAGAGGCAGAGATCACAGATTTTCTCCAGTGTGTGCTCAGTTGCTAAGTTGTGACTCACTCTTTTGCAGCCCCATGGACTTTAACCTGCCAGGCTTCTCTGTCCATGGGATTTCCCAGGCAAGAATACTGGAGTGGGTTGCCATTCCCTTCTCCAGAGGATGTTCCCAATTCAGGGATCGTACCTGCAACTCCTGCATTGACAGGCAGGTTCTTTACTGCTGAGCCACCAGGGAAGATTTCCTAGAAGGAAAAAAATTCTATCCATACCTTTATTCTATAAAAGATTTTATTTATGGATATCCTTTTCTTCATAAGCGCAGGCTGACTGGTATTTAAATATGTTTTACAGTGTTATTCTGGATTTAAAGCCTCAACTAGTTTGAATTTTTCTCCCTGGATGAGCTCCTAGCTCCTGGCAACTCTGCCTGACAACCCATCATTCTTGGGCTCCAGGCCAATTTCTTTAATGAATCTCTCTAATTTAATTCATATTTTCCCACCTCTCTATTAAGTACCACCCAGGCTCATCGAGCCTAATATTTGAACCAAACACATTTAATGACTGTCCCTTCATTAAACATTACAAGCTCTTTCAGGCCTTGGCAGACGGGCATCCCATTTGATAACCTAGTGCCCCAGCAAAGTCAACAGCCAGGACCAAGTTCATCCCTCTACTTCCTGTCTTACAGCTGGGGCTGGAGCTTCATGGGCAAGATGGGCTTTCTCACTGGGGAAGCATAAGTTTTCCAGGCCAATGGATTCAGCGCTCTAGCTATATCTCATGTCTTGACACTAGATGTCAGCGAAGGGTAATTGTTGTCTCAATTTAGAGGCCAGCTCAGGTAGTGGCTGGCACCCTCGGTTCATGTTTTATAGCGAAGGTGAAGTATGGCTCTGTTCCCACCACACACATATATTACAATAAAAAGGGATATCGGCGCCTAGTGTTTTTAAAGGCTAGTCATAAAAGATGAATAACGAGGCAGTTTAAAGCTAAAAGACAGCTGCCAAGCTCAATGGCCATGATGGATGCCGAACACCCAGTGTGGAGAAAACCCATTCCTCCGAGACCACTATCCAAAAAATTAATTACTACAATTCAGCATCTTTAAATGTGCCACTTAATATACTGCTACCATAATTAAATTTCCAGCCCTGTGACCTTGAGACCATTTCCTGAGATAATAAATGAGATCAAGGTTTAATCGATGCGGATGCAAGTAGAAACTGTCCAAGGCTGCAGGGAGACTCCGTGCTGTGAGTCAAGGTTGGGGGCTGGAGCGGGCTGTGCCAGAGTCGGGCTTGTCCATTCTGGGTGGGTTTGGGTGGGAGAACTCCTTAAGTTTCTGTGTTTGCCAACCAGGATGGCACAATGAGGTAGAAACTGTGTGGGACTAGGAGCCAGGGGGCTAGCATTCCAGGCAGAGCTGTGTTGCTGAAACTGTTTGACCTTCATAGAGTCACTTCTTCTTGGACTGTAGACAGAAGGGCTAGCCAGCTTGCTCTCCACAGCTCTGTGTAGCTCTAGTGTTTTCTAGTTCTTTCTGTTAAACTGTATGGAGGAATATGTCAGCTGCCCCTTCCCTCCCAGTGCCAGTATCCCCCCATACACACACACACACACATATACACACATCTATCATTTAGAAACTGTATGATAAGCAATTAGGCTTCTCTATCATTTACCAGGGGATTATAGGTGGTGATAGGAGGTGAATGGGGTTTGCTAGTATCTCCCCGTATAGAATGTCACTGTATAATAGCCAGATTCCTTGGAGGGCTATGTTAGTGCTTAGTCACTCTGTCATGTCTGACTCTCTGCGACCCCATGGACTGTAGCCCTCCAGGTTCCTCTGTTCATGGGATTCTCCAGGCAAGAATACTGGCATGGGTAGCCATTCCCTTCTCCAGCGGACATTCCTGACTCAGAGGCTGAATCCAGGTCTCCTGCACTGCAGGTGGACTCCTTAACCATCTGAGCCATGAGGGAAGCACCTGGAGGGCTATGGACCTCCCCCTGTCCAGCTAAACTACTAGCTCCTTGCCAGGTAAAGAGCTAATTCTCGAATAGAAGCACACGGAAAATGAAAGGTCTTTGTAAAGAATCTAGCTAAATGAAAGGCAAAAGCAGGTCTAAAGTTCGGGCCACATGCCGTAAGAACTGTGAGGGGAAGAAAGGGTAGGTGGTTCCCACCCTGTGCTTTGGGCCTGTGAGGCAGTGGTGCTCACATTTAGTTTCAGTGAAAAACTACTGGCCACCAGTGAGGCACTGGGGACCATGCCAGAGGCTGGTCCTGACCCTCAATTTGTTCACAGTGTCTTAGGGAAATGGGAAGAATCATTTCACGCCAATGTTGTAGTACAATCATACAGATGCGTGCAAGGGATTGCTGAGCTGGATGGAGCCTTATTAGCTTCATCTTTTCTTAGTCCCTCATGTCCAGCAGACTTTTTGAAGACCTTCCCATTGACTGGTCTACAGCAGAACCTCCTGCCCAACAAAAATATGGAAATTAAAAGCCTTAATTCAGTTGAGGTTTGACAGAAAACAATGAAATTCTGTAAAGCAATTATCCTTCAATTAAAAAATAAATAAATTAAAAAATGTTTAAGGATTCCAAGCAAAAAAAAAAAAAAGCCTTAATTCATCATTGCCCAGGAAAGGTTGTTTACCTTAGCTTTTTCTTCCCTAAGTAAATACCGAATACATCCCTCAGCCCACCTACACACCTCCTGTCCCCACACGTGGCATATGTTTAAGGCAGTGTGTCTCAACTGGCAGTGACTCTGACCCTGAGAGGACAATGAGCAATGTCCAAAGGCGCTTTGATCCCCGCAGCTGGTGTGGGTGCAGCTACTGGCACCTGGTGGGGAGCAGCCAGTGGTGCTGCTGGCCACCCCACAAGGCGCAGGACAGCTCTTCCCACTCTCCTTCCCAAATCCTGTTCTAAGGTAGTCGATCTAACATCGACCACTGCAGAGTAATAGAAACAACCCCACATCTTGTACCTTGGTCTTTATATATCAGAATAACTGGTTTCACTGATTTTCTTTTTTGACTGCACCACACAGCGTGTGGGATCTTAGTTTCCTAACCAGGAATCAAACCCACGTCCCCTGTACTCCTGCATTGGGAGTTTTAACCACTGGACCACCAGGAAAGTCCCTGTTTTTTTTTTTTTTTTTTATTGAATTACTTTGGTGAACTGGTGAAGGCAAACCATAAAGTGCTGTCAGGTGGTTAAAGCAGGCGTTGGTGCTCCTAGAATCCTGAGTAACTAGAGCAGTAACTAGAGGTCACAGGCAAAATAGAGTCACGCAGTCACCAGAGGGGGAAGGGATCATACCAGAGAAGAAATGGATCCAAGGGCTGAGCCCTGCAGCACTCTGACATCTAGGGGTCAGAAGACAAGAAGAACCAGCAGAGAAACCTGAAAAGCGACCAGACCAGGAGAACCAGGAGAGTAGGAACTCAAAGAGAAAGTGAAGCACATTATTTTCAGGAAGAGGGAACGATCTGTGTCACTGACAGGCCAGCCACAGAGGGAATGTGCGATCTTAGTGCTGAGGCCTTTGAAGACCTCGACAGGAGCTTTTTCAGAGCAGTGGAGGAGAAAGAAATGACTCAAGAATGAGAAGAAAGAAAACAGCGTATAGACTCTCTTATGAGGAATTTTGCTATTAAGAGGACTAGAGAAACTGGACTATAGCTAGAAGGAAGTTGTGAGACCAAGAGGTGTATGTTTGTGTACTTTTTAGATGGGAGATATTATCACATGTTGGCATGCTGATGGGAATGATTTATTAAAGAGGAAAACACTGGTCATGCAGGAGCGAAAGGGGACACTTTGCTTGAAGAACATCTGTGAGTTAGTGAGAAGGGATGGAGCCTAGTGTACAACGTTGGGTTGGCCTGAAATGGAAGCGTGGACAATTCATCCACGATATGTTAGTTATCTATTGCTGCTTAACAAATTGCCCCCAGATTTACTGGCTTACAAACCAAGAAAACTCACATTTATTATTGTGCACAAATTCCAACAGTCAGAAATTCAGCAGCACCTAAGCAAACTGGTTCTGGCTTAAGGTCTCTTCTGAGGCTGTAGTCAAAACACTAGCTAAGGCTGCAGTCATCTAAAGGTTTGGCTTCCAGGACAGCTACTCACATGACCAGCAAGTTCCTGTTGGCAGGAAGCCTCAGTTCCTCACCAGAAGGATCTCCCACAGGGCTGCGTGAGTATCTTTGCAACATGGCAGTTTTCCCCCAGAACGAGTGACCAAGGCAGAAACCTCAGTGATTTTATAATTTATTCTTCTAAGTTACACAGCCTCAGAATCTCCATATTCTATTGGAAAAGTGAAAGTCATTCAGTCATGGCGACTCTTTGTGACCCCATGGACTACACAGTCCATGGAATTCTCCAGGTCAGAATACTGGAGTGGGTAACCGTTCCCTTCTCCAGGGGATCTTCTCAACCCAGGGATTGAACCCAGGTCTCCTGCATTGCAGGTGGATTCTTTACCAGCTGAGCCACGAGGGAAGCTCTTTAGAAAGAAGTCAGTAAGTCCTAGCTGAGGGGAGAACATTTGTGTTCCCCTTTTTGAAAATTCTTTGAATGTCACAGAATCTGTGGGTGTATTTTTAAACCACCACCTACAGTAACAGGAAGGAAGTCAGCAGACATGGGCACAGATGCCATCAGGCTGGTGGATGTGGGAATAGCAAACTTCTATATTTTTACCCAAATAGGAAGCAAGATCATCAGCCAAGAGTGGGTTTGAGGAGAAGCTCTTGGAAGTTTGAGGTAAGCTTACTTTCATGCATTGGAGAAGGAAATGGCAACCCACTCCAGTGTTCTTGCCTGGAGAATCCCGGGGATAGGGGTCGGACACAACTGAAGTGACTTAGCAGCAGCAGTAGCAGCAGCAGCAGAATATAGACTATAGCAAACAGCTGATGAAGAGAATGAACCAGTGAACGGACAGGTAGGACTTCAGGAGAACTCAGGGCTCCCTTGAACTTAAAGTGCAGCCTGTCAGCAATTTGGGCATCCTAATCCAATGAGGTTCACTTGAGAGTGTAAGAAAGGAAATCTTAACATTCATGAAGTGAGACAATGGTTTCCCCCCCCCCTTTTTTTTAAGTCTTAACACAAACTTACTTTTTCTTAAAAGAACATATGTGTATTCATATAGGAACAAATGGTGTTTCATATTTCTCTACAATTTGTTTCATTCAGTCAAGTTTTCTAAAAATTAACTGGATGCAAGATTTCTCCTATTGATTTAACATGAACAAAAGTATGTAGTGTGACTCAGAGCCTTACTGTGCCCAGAGCTGGTCAGGTCCCATAGCGAGCACTGATTTCATCTTGGACTCATCATTTTAAGACAGTTCTCCATCATTTCCCTTGATGGGGAATTTCCTGGTGGTCCAGTGCTTGGGATTTGGCACTTTCATTTCTGGGGCCCCAGGTTCAATCCCTGGTCAGGGAACTAAGATCCCACAAGCTTCGTGGTGTGACCAAAAAAAAAAAGTTGACACTTGATAAACAGGAAAGTACTGAGAAGAAAGTGGCCAACACAGCAAGGCACCATCTCCTTGTGGGGAAACGACAGAAGGCACGGAAATGCCTCTGAAGAGACGTGGCCAGTGTCTTCAAGTTTGCTGCTTCTGGCTGCGGCTCATTTTCTCAAGGATGTACCACTCAGGAGGGGTCCTCAGGGGCGATCATCCATCCTAGGACAGGGTGCTCACCATGGGATGATGGACAGAAGGTGTCGATTTTGATGTAATCCAAGTTGCTTTTCTGATAGTGTAAGTCCACTCCACCCAGCTGGCTATAAATCAGCTCCCTAACAGCTATCCCAACAGGATAGATTGTAGGGGCGGCGTGGTGGTAGAATTCCGCCCTCCTGACTCCAGCAGACTTAAGTTGGAGGACACGAAAATAACAACCCTTGGCCTCCTGCTTAAGTGTTGCATTTACTTGCAAATCTCATTTACAGGTGTAATCTGGCAAAAGAAGTGGCTATATTATGCTACTGGGGGCCAAACTGGAACTGAAGGTAGAAGTCTCAGCAGGACACATTTCTGTTCATGTGAGGAAAACGTCTCAGGGGCAGAAGTCATTGAACATGAAAAAGACTCCCTGTGAGTGGTGGGTGAACTCCCGCTTTGGGGCAGTGTTGAAGCAACTTCCTCCAAAAGAAAAACCTGTACCAGGTAGAAGATTGGATGAGCCTATTTCCAAGGCATGATCCAGTCACCTGGGGCCTTTTTGGTGAACAAATATTTACTGAGCCCCTACAGTGTGACACACATCGAGTACTGAACATCTCTTGTCCATCACTTCAGGTCTTCTTAGAATCACCTCTTGTGCCAGCCACAGCTGTGGCCCCCCGTTCTCTGCAGGCTTCACCAACTCTGTGCAGAGGCAGCCTGGCTGGCCTTTGCCGCAGGCCTGCACCACGGGCCTCCTGCTTCCTACTTCTACTTCTCTGAAGCTGTGTCATTGGATGCCCGGGAGAACCCACGTGTAACTCATGCTTGCATAACTTGGAGAGCTAGGGGAATCAAAGTTTGGTGAAAATGTCTGACCAACAGGAGCTGGGACTGGTGGATGAATGCCTTGCCCTTTCTGTCTCCGAGTGTAAGGGTCTGTGATGCATTTTATAAGGCTCCTTAGAAGACTGCATAGTATCTACCGGCTACTTACAGCAACGGTCAACTTGATAATGCAACATTGTACTGGCCCTCTCTCCTCTGTTCACTCTCTCTGTCCTTTAGTCTTGCCTGCTGGCATCACTATTTTGCACATAGCCTTGATCTTAGGCTCTGCTTTTGGGGAAACTCAGGTTAGCATCAATAATCATTGGTGATAGAAATATGCTATTGATCAAAAGAAATGCAGCCTCTGCCTTCATGGGATGTATAGACTTATGACTCATGCTATTATAAAAGTCTATATTTGTTTCATCAATGAAGAGACAAGGAAACATATATTGCACATTCATGGGGTATTTGATATTTATGAAACCCTTCAGAGGCACATTTATCAAATCATCTTGGTTGAAAACTTAGATTATGAACTAGCATTGCCATGTGCAGTTCGTCATCAAAGACCTGAGCCACAGAGTCACACACACGTCTTTTTCTACCTGTTTTAACTTTTAAAAAGTGGAGCATTAGGTATCTTGATCTTTTCTTTTAATACATATTTGAGATCTTGCCATTTCAACATACAAATAAATTCATCCTTCATTTTACAGCAGGATAGTACTCCATGGTACATTGACTGCAATAAGCAACTCATGGAAATGCTTCATCCCTGCAGGCAAGTATCCACAGGATAAATTTTCCAGAAGAGGAAATGCTGCAGCAAAGACTCAAGCATTTGTAGCTTTGATAGACAGCAATACATTGTCCTCCTTTGGCTTTGTAAAGTGAGCGCTCCCACCAACAAAGTATCAAGGAAATGAGTTTTTTCACTTTTTAAACATTAACAAATGACTTTGGTGGGGGGCTTTTGTTCTGTTTTGGCCACACTGCTTGGCTTGCAGGATATTAGCTTCTCAACCAGGGACCAAATGTGGGCCATATCAGTGAAAATGCCCAGTCTTAACCCCTGGACCATCAGGGAATTCCCACTTTGGTGGATTTAATGGAGGTCAAGCAAGTAAGTGAAATCAATGTTTAACTATTGTAAAAGTTACATTTTTAAGAAAGAAAAATTAGAGTCAACTTTACCTCAAAACAAAAATCTATAGAGAACATTCTATGATTTAACCCTGAGGCTAAATTTCTATTCCCATCACCTGTGGATTTGGAAGTTTCTTCTCCAAAGACTGAATGCTCAGGCTTCTGACATCTCCTTTTGTCCTTTGTGAATCAGTGAAGTAAGTTTCTTGGCTCCCTCATTGCTAGGAAGGGAGGTTCACTCTGTGGTGTGTCAGGATGGGCTGCAATTCGACTAGCTCTCCTGATATCACATGCAATGAAAGTTCTCACCCTCTCCTCTCCCCTGGAACTCTCCCCAAACTAATTTGTTTCTCCTGGGATTTCATCTCTGCCTGGATACACTGGTACCAGTAACTCCCCTCTTTTCCATTTTTTTTCCTACTGATTTTCCTCTCATATTTAGTAGACTCTTAAAGTTGCTTTGATTTCATTCTCTATTTCTCCAAAGAGTTCTAGCCCCTGCTTAATTCATTTATTGGATGTTGATTTTTGTAAGGTCACCTAGAAGTTTTGCTTGAGATTTTAGTATATCTCCACAAATTACATTTACGTGGATTCATTTTCTCTCCAACCTGGAATAACATATATACATGTTGAGAATGGAGCCCCCTCCAAGGCAGTGTGGACTTGTGAATCACTGACACCAAGGAAAGAAGTCCCTTGGCCTTTGGAATTTACTAGCAGTGGCTACTATTTTTATAGAGCAGTGGTCACTGCCAGGTACTTTCTTTCATTAGCTCATTTAACCCTGATAATAAACTCACAAAGGAAGTACTGTGATAAATGCTATCTCACAGATGAGGAATCTAAGGCACAGATAGTTTAACAACTTATTGACCAGAGATATATTAATATGTCTTGTTTACCTGAACATTATTGACTGGAGTGTTTCAACATTCACTTACATAATAAATCACTGGCCACAGGTGTTAGTTTCTGCAAAAATCCCCTGGCCAATAATGTGTTACATTGCTTACTCAGGGTCACATGGCTCACACAGAGACCTAAATCTGGACCCAACCCACCTCTGAGGATTTAAGGGGAGACTTTGAACATCGGAATAGTCATATCTGAAGTATCCTATTCTCACTCAGTTCTTGACATACTTTCTTGTTTTCAATTTTTTTTTTAAACTCTCTAATTTTCCTCCCTCTTCTTGTATTTTTAAATAATGATCACACTTTCCTCCATAGTAGAAAAGACAAAGGAACAAGCAATCAGTGCTTGCCTTGAGTGGGTACTCAACTTTCTCCTTTGCATCCTCATCTCCATATCTTACAGTTACCAGCATAAAAACTAATTCCAAACTTGTGGGGAGATAATAAGGGTATGCACAGAAACTCAAAGGGAGGGAAAGAACAAATGTAGACCTTACCTTTGAGACACACATTGCTAGATTCAACAAATGATTACTGCTCTGTAGCCCCATCTGGGAAAAGGCAATGGCACCCCACTCCAGTACTCTTGCCTGGAGAATCCCATGGATGGAGGAGCCTGGTAGGCTGCAGTCCACGGGGTCGCAAAGAGTCGGACACGACTGAGCGACTTCACTTTCACTTTTCACTTTCGTGCACTGGAGAAGGAAATGGCAACCCACTCCAGTGTTCTTGCCTGGAGAATCCCAGGGATGGGGGAGCCTGGTGGGCTGCCATCTCTGGGGTCGCACAGAGTCGGACATGACTGAAGCAACTTAGCAGTAGCAGCAACAGCCCCATCTGGGAGACAGTGAAGGACAGGGAAGCCTGGTGGCTGCAGTCCATGCAGAGAGTCAGACATGACTGAGGGACTGAACAACAACAAACCCCCATGCCAGATGGATAACGGTATGAATCTTTACATTAAGGAATTAAAAAAAAATCCTATTGGGGCTGGCTGGAGGTAGTTAGAAGTGACTGGCAGAAGGCACAATGAAAGTCAGGGTTTATATCTTGCAGCTCTCTCTCCATCACCCTGTGCTGCCTCTTTCATGCATACAATCCTTAGGCGACCTTACTCAAAGCAAGATTTCTCTTTAAAGGGAGACAGGTGCGATGAATTGGGAGACTGGAATTGACATATACACACTGCTGCTGCTGCTGCTGCTGCTGCTAAGTTGCTTCAGTCGTGTCCGACTCTGTGCGACCCCATAGATGGCAGCCCAACAGGCTCCCTGTCCCTGGGATTCTCCAGGCAAGAACACTGGAGCAGGTTGTCATTTCCTTCTTCAATGCATGAAAGTGAAAAGTGAAAGGGAAGTCGCTCAGTCATGTCTGACTCTTAGCGACCCCATGGACTGCAGCCCACCAGGCTCCTCTGTCCACGGGATTTTCTAGGCAAGAGAATTGGAGTGGCCTGCCATCACCTTCTCCGCATATACACACTACTCTGTATGAAATAGATAACTAATGAGAAGGCACCAGATAGCACAGGGAGTGCTACTCAGTGCTCTGTGGTGACCTAAATGGGAAGAAAATCTAAAAAAGAAGGGATATAGGTATAACTAATTCACTTTGCTATAGAGCAGAAGCTAACACACTGTTGTAAAGCAACTATATTCCAATCAAAATTAATAACAAAAAGATTTCTCTTTAAACAGAAGAAGCTGTGAATAAAGAAAACATACAAAATTGGGTTCCAAATTATTTCCTAGTGGGGGGATTCTTGACAACTTTGGATTTATTTCTCTTTAGCAAATATGGGCGAGATGCAGAAAGATTAATGAAGGATGCCCATCATACTATAATGCCTTCTCTACCACATTAAAGAATAAAACTAGAAGTGAGAATTATGCCATAGAAGATTATAAAGGTGCCCTATTAAGGAATAAAACTCATCTCCACCAAGGAATCCCACTACTTGAGTCATAACTGTTGAACCATGGGAGTTGGTTCTATAAGCCATAAATTCAATGCCTCCCAAATTAAAATAGACAAAACCCTGAGCCATTCTATTATCACTTCATTTTCTTTGAATGTATCCTGAGATAAGCAGAAAAGGTGGGTGAGAAAGGAAGTTACCAAAACATGGCCCCAAACTCTGAGTCATCTTGTCAATTAGATTATGAATAGAAAAGACCAAGGATGGCTAAAGCTAAGTGTGATTCAGCTAAAAGCTCAATGTGGAAAGGTCCAAACCCAAATGTCTTGAAATAGTCTGACTTGAAAATTTTTAAATAGCTTATTTAGAGGATTCCAACAATTAAGCTTAGCCAATCAGAAAAAACCCTTAAGGATCTAAATATATTGCTGCAGTGACTTTGAACAACCTCTAGGAAACATTCATTTTTCCTTCTGCAGCTCAGGTAGCCTGTGCTGTTGGAAGAAACCCCAAGATGGCATTCTTGCCTTATTTTTCTAAATGGTTCCTTTGGCTCAAAAACAAAGCAAAACCTTCCAAAATGCTTTATAAGGTTAGCTAACTTGATTTGGTGGAGAGAGTAGAGGGAGAAAGTGACATTTTTTCTATTATCTAAGAATAATGGCTTTCTGAGTGGGTAAAAAAGGCAGTTGCCTACTGGATATGATTTTAGGTATGCTACAGAAAAAGCTCCTTGCTCGTGTTGATCTGCCTGCTGGTCAGCCGTGCTGCACACAGTGGGATTCTGAGACCCTCTTTCTATGTAACACCAGTGAGGCTACAGAAGTCTCACGGTTAACATCTAGAAGCTGCTGAACAGTAAGAATGCCAGTTACAGATAAGGACACTGGGTGTGTTATCTATCTAGCAGGGACCTGAAGGAAGAGGGCATAGGCAAGGTAAACTTTGGCTAAACTGGAGGTTGAGGGGAAATAATACTTGCTTTCAATTCTATTTATAGTTTATAATTTCTGTTCACTTACTCTGTTGTTTCAATCTTTCTAACAATCCTGCATGTTAAATGATGAAATGTCAGTTAGGGAGCTGCTTATTGTCTGATGTTATGGGGGATAATACAAAGTGGTCAAGACATTGGGAGGATGCTGGAGAATCAGGATGAAAAATCACCTCTCCCCTCCTGTGTGTATATGGCGCCTCCCTCTCAGGCAGCTGCTTTCCCCTGACAGTTAAACACACTCAAACCTCTGCCAACACTTGCCCTGTTGTTAGACCTAATGTGCATGTGTCAGTCTCACTTCTCTTGATCTCTCAGCAGAAACTGACATTATTGATCATTTTCTTCTTAAAACACTTTTCCCCCTTAGTTCTCAGATAACACAGTTTCCAGCTTTTCCTCCTAGCACCTGGCTTTCCCATTTCAAGTCTCCTGTGCAGGCTTATTTGCTTCCATCCAATCATCACACAGAGAAGGTCCTCCTGGTCTCACCTAATTCTTCTATTCTTTTCCCATATCTCACTCTATACACCTCTATTGTTCTAAGTACTGAAAGCAAAAGTGAAATCACTCAGTTGTGTCCGACTCTTTGCGACCCCATGGACTATAGCCTGCCAGGCTCCTCTGTCCCTGGGATTTTCAAGGCCAGAATACTGGAGTGGCCTGCCATTTCCTTCAGTTCAGTCACTCAGTCATGTTCGACTCTTTGTGACCCCATGAACTGCAGCACGCCAGGCCTCCCTGTCCATTACCAACTCACGGAGTTCACTCAAACTCATGTCCATTGAGTTGGTGATGTCATCCAGACATCTCATCCTCTGTCATCCCCGCTCCTCCTGCCCCCAATCCCTCCCAGCATCAGGCTCTTTTCCAATGAGTCAACTCTTCACATCAGGTGATCAAAGTAGTGGAGTTTCAGCTTCAGCATCAGTCCTTCCAATGAACACCCAGGACTGATCTCCTTTAGGATGGACTGGTTGGATCTCCTTGCAGTCCAAGGGTCTCTCAAGAGTCTTCTCCAACACACAGTTCAAAAGCATCAATTCTTTGGCACTCAACTTCCTTCACAGTCCAACTCTCACATCCATACATGACCATAGGAAAAACCATACCCTTGACTAGATGGACTAGATGGACTAGTTGGACTTTAGTCGAGAAAGTAATGTCTCTGCTTTTTAATATACTATCTAGGTTGGTCATAACTTTTTTTCCGAGGAGTAAGTGTCTTTTAATTTCATGGCTGCAATCACCATCTGCAGTGATTCTGGAGCCCAGAAAAATAAAGTCTGACACTGTTTCCCCATCTGTTTCCCATGAAGTGATGGGACCAGATGCCATGATCTTTGTTTTCTGAATGTTGAGCTTTAAGCCAACTTTTTCACTCTCCTCTTTCACTTTCAACAAGAGGCTCTTTAGTTCCTCTTCACTTTCTACCATAAGGGTGCTGTCGTCTGCATATATGAGGTTATTGATATTTCTCTCGGCAATCTTGATTCTGGCTTGTGCTTCTTCCAGCCCAGTGTTTCTCATGATGTACTCTGCATAGAAGTTAAATAAGCAGGGTGACAATATACAGCCTTGACGTACTCCTTTTCCTATTTGGAACCAGTCTGTTGTTCCATGTCCAGTTCTAACTATTGCTTCCTGACCTGCATATAGGTTTCTCAAGAGGCAGGTCAGGTGGTCTGGTATTTCCGTCTCTTTCAGAATTTTTCACAGTTTATTGTGATCCACACAGTCAAAGGCTTTGGCATAGTCAAGAAAGCAGAAATAGATGTTTTTCTGGAACTCTCTTGCTTTTTCCATGATCCAGCGGATGTTGGCAATTTGATCTCTGGTTCCTCTGCCTTTTCGAAACCAGCTTGAACATCTGGAAGTTCACAGTTCATGTATTGCTGAAGCCTGGCTTGGAGAATTTTGAGCATTACTTTACTATGGTGTGAGATGAGTGCAATTGTGCAGTAGTTTGAGCATTCTTTGGCATTGCCTTTCTTTGGGATTGGAATGAAAACTGACCTTTTCCAGTCCTGTGGCCACCGCTGAGTTTTCCAAATTTGCTGGCATATTGAGTGCGGCACTCTCACAGCATCATCTTTCAGGATTTGAAACAGCTCAACTGGAATTCCATCACCTCCACTAGCTTTGTTATGCGATTCATGGGGTCGCAAAGAGTCAGACACGACTGAGCGACTGAACTGAACTGAATCTTCTTTTGAGTATCCAAGAGAAATTGACTACATATGATGCCACCACCAAAGTTCAGTATCTTCTGAAAGACAGAATTAGTAGGGGAACTATTTTGTGAACATATTGCAATAACATGAAATTAATTTAAAAAGTTAAGCCCTTTCACTTAGAAATTTTTTTAAACTCACTCTTAAAAATAAATTTTAAAGAATTATGCAAAAAAACAATAAAGAAAACACTACACATCAGAAATTGTAGGCTAGAGCTAAATCAGTGTGCAGAGAAAAATTCATAAATTTATAAAAAATAATAAAATTTAAGCATCCAACTAAAGAAATGACAGAATTAATAAAGAAAAATTTGAAAATAGACCAATATAAAACTAGTATTATTATAAATGAATCACCCAAAAATGTTTGTGTTAAAAAATATAATTAAATGTATAAATAACAAGCTAACCTAATTAAGAAAAGGAGATAAAATCACAAATCCACAAAATAATAAATGACCAATTAGAAATAGCCAGAGAGACAAAGGATTAGAGAAAAAGAAAGAGGTTAAGAGATGGCTTTGCCAAACACTTTGCAAGTAAAATCGAAAACCAGAAAGGAATAAGAGGACTAATATACAAAAATTTAATTTTCCAAATACTGGCTTCAGAAGAGAGAGGAAACTTAGATAGATTTTTGTAGACCAGCAAAAAGTGTCAGTTTGTTTTAAAGTCCAGCTAGCTTCACAGGTTCAGTTCAGTTGCTCAGTCATATCCAACTCTTTGCGACTCCATGAACTGCAGCACACCAGGCTTCCCTGTCCATCACCAACTCCTGGAGCTTATTCAAACTCATGCCCATCGAGTCGGTGACGCCATCCAACCATTTTATCCTCTGTCATCCCCTTCTCCTCCTGCCTTCAATCTTTCCCAGCATCAGGGTCTTTTCCACTGAGTCAGTTCTTCGCATCAGGTGGCCAAAGTACTGGGGCTTCAGCTTCAGCATCAGTCCTTCCAATGAATATTCAGGACTGATTTCTTTTAGGATTGACTGGTTTGATCTCCTTCTACAAAACCTTGGGAAAACAGACTATTCTAGTAATGTTTGTACTAATCCAAAGCTTAGAAACACATCATTTTCCAAATGTTTTCTATGAAGAAATTGTTTAACACTGGCACCAAAAACTGTAATATGATTGTAATATGATTTGGTTCCTGATTTGAATTTCGGTTTCCTACTGTCTAGATTTGTTATCACGGATAAGTGATTAATGTCTTTGTGTCTCAGGTTTTCTTGTCTATAAGGAACTTTCTAAGCCACAGATCACTGCTTGGTCCCGTGAGGGCTCTTATGGGCACTGGCCTTGGTTGTCACCTAGCACTGCAGCAGAAGACACCATGGGAAAGGACTTGTGTCACACCCCCGGGAATTCTAAAATATACTGAGACAGGGAGGCTTTGCCTGAAAGGAAAGTGCTGAATTACAAAGGTGGAAGCAATGAGCAAATAAAATTTGGGTTGCTGTGATTTCATTTGTGTGGGTACAGACTGATGAGACCAAGGTTTATTTGAATTGAATATAAATATATTTATGCAAAGATAGTCCCTTACACACACTGGGGTTCAGAAGGAGGAGTAGACCTGGGACTCTGGCGTCTGGAAAGGTTAGAGACTGTGGATCAGGAAAGATGTGGCCCATCTTGGTTACTTATCTAAATACCTCACTAAACATGTCACCTCACATCTCGAGCCTCAGGTTCTTCATCTTCAAAATTAGGCTGATTATTTATCTGAAGGATTGTCGTGAGCATCAGATGAGAATGTTCTTTGTCCTTCCATTAGCTCCCAATCTGTATTCCACTCCAGGCCTGCCTACCTTTCGTACCCAATCTGGACCATACTTCACATTCCTTCATGTCCCCATCCTATGATTATTTGTGTACAGATTTTGTTTAAGCCTCTGGGTTAAGGCCACAATTTGTGTCTTCTGCTTATACACCCAGAGGCTGAACACTTTTGGTAGAAATCACACAGCCACACAGCTAGACACTACTGCCTATTCACGGTTCAGTCTTAGGGCCATGGTACCAGCCCTCAGTCATTTCTTGTTCTTTTCAGATTCCTCTCACATTGAAAATCACCATCATGCTCCTCAAGCCATTGTTCAATCCATAAGCTGCACACTGTCAGCATATGACAAAGCCTCTTTTTGGTGGAGGGTGGTTGAGGCCCTCAGGCATGACTTCCTTCACTTTTAGCCTCCCTCATGAGCATATCTTCAGACATGCTCCTTAGCTTCTGTCCACCAGGCTCAGAAAGTGCTGCTCCCCTCCTCTTGATACCAAGCAACCAGCCCTTCCACTTTAGCCATCATCCACATGCCGTCCATCTCCTCCTTTACCCCAGGGTCCTGCTCCCTCAGTCATACTCTCTCTTGAAAGACTTTATCTTGCTGCTGGTTCTTTCTCCCCAGCCAGTTGATATCCTAGAGGCTCTCTCTTCCTGAAATCCCTGTTTGAACATTTGTCCCTTATACTTAACGTTCAGTCTCTCACCTCTGCTTCTCGTCTTTCCCACTTCCTCACTTTCCATTCATGCCTCAACCAGAACCTGGCTTCTGTCTCTACCAAACTGCATTATAAAAAGTGACCAGGGACCGCTTCATTACCAAATCCACTGGACATGTTCCATCCTTTATCTTACTAGAACTTTAAGCTCCTTCTATTTGCCAATGAATTAGAATGCAAACCAGCTAAGTGTAAAAAAAAAAAAAAGATAGCAGTGGCTTCTCAAAAAACAGGCTTCTGAATCCATTTTTCAAGAGTGTATCATATCCAAATAGTCTTTCTACTAAGTTAGAAATTCAAATAGCAATAGAAACCATGCAGCATGTGTTAAATCAACTAAAACGGTGCCATCAATTTAATGATGGATTCTTTGAGTGATTTAAAATTCAAAGCTATCAATTATTTACTTATCTGTGAAAATAAATAAGAATTAAATGATGAAAATGGTGCTACTTAAAAGTTCTTGTGTTTTCAATATCACTGGAGCCACAAAAATATCTTCAAAATTTTTTATTTAAATAATTGAAGCCTTTTTCAGAAGACTAGAACATTAAAGTGTTAATTGACAAAGAAGAACAGACTGCTTTTTCTCTGCTGCCAAATTTACGGATTTACTAAATATCTTACAGACCTGGAACATAAAGTTCTACAGCTATAAGAAAAATCACATGAAATTGGAAATGACAGTATCCAGAACTATGTGGAATGCAAATTAGCAATACATCCCAGGATCTGTCCAAGATGTATAAAAAATGAAAGTCAATAGTTAGGTGCACTTGGGGCAAAATAAATAACAGAAATGCAATTAAGGGAGAATGTCATAAAAGAAAAGATTGTTTAAGGAAAATGAAAAATAAAAGTGTCATTCTTAGATGAGTAGTTTAGATGTCTAGAGGAAGGGAACTATTTGATTTCCATGTGCTTCCCTATCATGATACCCAATGAAGAATCTTAGGGACACAGATGAAAACAAGGTATTCGCAGCTCATGAGGTTAAGGGAGACAGAGGTGCTAGGGAATCATATTCTAAAAGGATAGCCAAGACTGTGAGCTGTATTGGCTGATACCACATAGCCAATCGACAGTGCCAAATGGATACAGACCAGACACATTAGATGCCAAGATGACAAACAGACCATGCCACAGCTCAGAATTGTTGTTGAGAGGATCCATTTTCAGGATCAGTTGTCTATAGCTTCTGGAAATTTCTAGCAGAAGACTGGCAAGAGGGCAACAAAAGTAGTAGGTATCCCATCAGCTATAGAGTGTGAGTGAGGACATTTCACATAGGAGGACAGAGGGAGGTGCCTGGAAAAAAAAAAATCTTTGAGTAGAGCCCTGGCAGGATCCAGACTCTCACTTTCAAGGATTTTTAAGACCAAGTCTGGATCCCATAATGGAGACTGTATTAGTTTCCTATAGCTGCTGTAAGAACGTACCACTGAATTGGTGGCTTAAAAGAACATTTATGCACATCCTCATCCTCCAAGATTTTTGTTCAGACTCCTAGACTATAAGGAAGTCTTCCAGATGATTCTGTTGAAGGTACCTGTAGAACACATTTATGAGACACTTATTATTGACTGTTAATGGGCAGATTGACCTTTAGGCTTTCACCAGTCTTTGGAAACAAAACTTTCTAATTTAAAAAATATATGTCTTGGCTTAAGAATAATTTTGAAAATAGTAAGTAAGGTTTCAAAAGCATAGGTCAGAATTATGCAGCATGCTTTGCAGTTATCAGAAGCTGTGATAGGCACAGCTACTGCAATATGTGAGATAACACAAGGTGAACAGTGATTAATAACGTTTAAGACAGGCTGGAATCAATAGGTCAGTTATAATGGCTATTCCCCCCATAATTACTGAGTTAGCATATGATTTACTGTTACTCGATCAATAAGGAAGAAGACAGTCCTTAAATGTTTAGGCAAATGTGTATGTGAAAAGAGGGTAAAACATAGGACCAGCTAAAGCGTAAATACAGTAGAAGATTTATCCAAGGACTGTTTTTTCTCAGAGAGATTTTGTTGCGTCATTGTGATATCAATTGTTTTGAAAGCAAAAGCAAACTTGAAGCTTCTCACTTAATATAACACATACCTACACTTGTAAGTGAATTTTTTGAATAGGGTTAGCACTTGGTAAAAAATCTGAAAACGACTTGACCAGTGATTTGTATTGAAAAGGATCTTTTGCACTGAAAGGGATCTGATTTATTTGACATAACAAAGACAGTGAAGGCAATAGGTTAGAACATTTTGAAAGAATGGACAAGATTGGCATGAGAAACATTTATCATCTTTGTTCTGAAATCTTCTACAGTTTGAAAAAGTTTTTGTATTGATTGTTATAGAGGACAAGCAGTGAGAAATGAAATCACTGCTGCTGCTGCTGCTAAGTCGCTTCAGTCGTGTCCGACTCTGTGTGACCCCATAGACGGCAGCCCACCAGGCTCCCCCGTCCCTGGGATTCTCCAGGCAAGAACACTGGAGTGGGTTGCCATTTCCTTCTCCAGTGTGTGAAAGTGAAAAGTGAAAATGAAGTTGCTCAGTCGTGTCTGACTCTTCGCGACCCCATGGACTGCAGCCTACCAGGCTCCTCTGTCCATGGGATTTTCCAGGCAAGAGTACTGGAGTGGGGTGCCATTGCCTTCTCCAAATGAAATCACTATGTTGAGGAAAATTACATAAAGTCAGACTCTAAGAAGATTGTTCAGGAATAGTTTTTTTTTTTTTTTTAATATTTATTATTTGGCTGAGCTGGGTCTTGGTTGTGGCATGTGGAATCTAGTTCCCTGACCAGGGCTTGAACTCGTGCCCCCTGCATTGGGAGCACAGTCTCAACTGCAGGACCACCAGGTAAGTCCCCAGGAATAGTTGTTTTTTAAAAAAATGATAATAGCAATCTGAATGGCAACCTCAGAACCTCAAGAAGCAAAAGGGGGTTGCCTTTTATTTGTTTTACATACAGGACACTGTGAATGATTAACTGTTTATAATGAAACAGAGGAGAGGATATGTGAGGAGAAACTAGGTAGCTTTGAAGATACCCCACATTTGAATGCTGCTTTACTCAAAGTCCTCTTATTTAAAGTGGCCAGAACAGATCTGTAAGCTGAACAACTCTATGTTAGGAATCATAAAATGTACATGTCATAAGCTTGACATTCACTTGCCAATCCTTTGCTGTAGGGGTCATGCCTTCTCCTTCTAGTGCAGATCTGATTGGAATTTGTCCTACTTATGTCACAAGATGGTGTATACGTTGGCTGTGCCACACAGCATGAGGGATCTTAGTTCCCCAACCAGGATTCGAACTTGTGTCCCCTATACTGGAAGTGTGGGGCCCTAACCACTGGACTCCCAGGGGATTCTCAGTGTTAGGTGTTGAGTGGGGTTTTCTCCAGCTTTTTACTAGCTTTTACCCACTTTTCCCTCGGCCTTGCTGCATTCAAATGGAAGACTGGAAAGAGGTGAAGAATACTTCTTTGGGAGAAGAGTAGTACTCAGGAAGAGAGGTGATCCCCTCTTCTCCCTGTGAGGGGAGGCAATACCCTGAATAATTGGGGAACATTTGCTGGAAAGAAGGCTGACCTGACATTCCTAGATTGGACATCTGCTCAGCTTACTGACCTGCCCTGCTGAGACCCAGGTTGGGGGGGGTGGGGAGCAGGGTGAGCATTAAGGAGTGATAAAAAGGGCAATCCTCTTGGAACTCCTCGTGAATGTGGAAGACGGATTTTGATTGTTCCCAAAGGAGGTATTTTGGTTGAGACCATACTCAAACAAGATCTGTTCAGATCCTCATCTATCTGTCCATGTTCAGCCTTTAAAGGCTTAGTGACTCCAGTAATGATGACCAACTGGGCTGAGAAGCACATCTTGCTGGGGAAAGGGACAGATCCCATCCTCTCTCTCACCAGAGGGATAAATGGGGAGAAAGGCAGGGAAATTGGAGAACCACAGAGAATAAAGACGAAAGTTTCAAAAGATTGAAGTTGTAACAGGACTGCTTTAAAAACTGGAATGAGATAGTTTTAAGGACCAAAAGTGATTAAGAAGCTTAACCATAAAAATGAAACTCCCAAAGGGGTGGCCATAGCACAGTTGGTGGCAGTTATTCCAAAATGAAAACTATTTCACATTTGTATCCAACGAATTGAAAGTTTCACTTAAAAAAAAAACATACTTGAATAATCTACTCCCATAATGCATAGCCTTTTATTTCCAGTGGTGTTTTTTTCTTTTTCCCTTCAGTAAGAACTTAGACTCCAGGGATGCAATCTCAGTAAGGCATCCTGTGAAACTGTTTTGCTCCACCCACTCCATCTTTTCCCACCCATGTCTAATTTGGCAGCAATTTTTGAAACAATTTGCATTTATTGATTTTTTTCCAAAGGGATTCAAGTTTTCATAACAACAGTGTTCTTCTTACACTAACTCCTTTGGTTCATGTAATATTTTAGTTGAATCAAAGAATTAGGAAAACAAGTAAAAGGGCATAAACAAACTTGGGAACTGACACAACTGATTCTTTAGAGGTAGATGATCTGAATGGAGCAAGCAGAAGTGATGGGCATATTAGAGGTGCTTTTCCCCTGACTCCTCTCCAGCATGTCTGCTCCCTTGATCCTCCAGGTCAGACTGGCCCATGGCACAGAGGGTGCTCACAGCTAGTGGGCTTCTACGGCATCTTTTAAAGCTGTGAGAGAAAACATTTTGAACTCCAATAGGGACATCTGGGGTTTCCTTGGGTAAATGTAAACTATTTCCTTTAACTCATTAAGTATCCCAGTCTCTCTGCTTGAAAAGGATGCTTATTTGATGTAAATGACTCACTGTTGATGATTGCCAAGGTAAAATGCATAAAAACTCCCTGAATGTAAGCAGCAGGAAACACCACCCCGCTCTAAGCAATAGAAAAGAACACCATCCCTCTCCAGAGATCCTTCAGCATCGCCCACCTCTGTTTTCAACTGCATTTTCTGCAGATTTCAAGCCCAGATTTAATCAACCTCAGGCAGTATGCAATAATATGTTAATGTCTCATTTTGTCTGCATTGATCTCTCTAGTAAAGAGAGCTGATGTTAAGAGGGCATATTCAGATGCATGCCTATTATTTCTAGTCCCCATTCAAGAGTTTCCTCATTAGAGCTATTATCTTAATTTTACCTAGAATAGCTGTTCGTTGTCTCTAGGAATTTGGCTTCTTTTCCACTCCCCATTCTGTGGGAGTGACAGAAATCTAATCTCAGTGAATTCAAGGGTTTCCTCCAAAGCACACTTTTTCTGAGACTGAAGATTCTTCAATATCACCAAGGAAATGAAAATAGGAAAAATCTGATCTTGAAGTTCTTCTGTCCTGACTTTTTCTCATCAGCAGATCTGCTACTTCTGGCTCATTGTTTAGGACATGGGGATTATTTTGCCCCATTATCACTCCACTGGGGTACAAAGATGGCACCTCCCTGTGAGGCTGCTGGAGCATCACCTGCCTGGACTCACCAAAATACTATTTCCTGTCTACACCAGGGGCAAACTTGCCAGCAGGGCTGCAGACACTTTGATTCCTGTGTCTTCAAGTAAGTAAGTTCAGTCGCTCAATCGTGTCCGACTCTTTGCGACCCCATAAATTGCAGCACGCCAGGCCTCCCTGTCCATCACCAACTCCTGGAGTTCACTCAGACTCACGTCCATTGAGTCCGTGATGCCATCCAGCCATCTCATCCTCGGTCGTCCCCTTCTCCTCCTGCCCCCAATCCCTCCCAGCATCAGGGTCTTTTCCAATGAGTCAACTCTTCACATGAGGTGGCAAAGTACTGGAGCTTCAGCCTTAGCATCATTCCTTCCAAAGAAATCCCAGGGTTGATCCTGTGTCCTCAAAGTATATGTAAAAACTAGGAAGACATTTGCAGATGTTTGGCTTTCTTGGTCCAACCAGAATTAGACAGAAGCCACTTTAAGTCACTTAGTTTTTGCAGCATTCATTCATCCAAAAATGTGTTCTATGCATACTATATGCCAGGCACTGCACAACTCAGTATGTTCCTGATGACCTAAAGATGTGCTCACCTTTCCCTTTAAGATATGACAGCTATAAAAGACATCTTTCTCTGACCATTTCAAGTAGGGCAATGAGCTTAAAAACCAAGTCCAAGGTGAGGATTCTCTGGATAACAGTTTGCAGAACTAGACTGGAGTCTCAATTCCACTGATTATGTTGGATTCTTTGTAAAGGGAAAAAAGAGTTCTTTGTCATTTACCTTTGTGCTTCCCTGCTGCCACCCCCCTCCCCACCCTGCCATGGTACCTAACACAGTTTTCTTGCACATGGCAAATAATCAACAAAAAGGTTTTAAGTGAGTATAACTGAATATTTTATATGCCACTCTGGTTTCATAAAATTTGAAATATGCCATGCATTTTACTGGAGCAAGATAAAGCTCAGAAATATAGCTTCCTAGATTTGTGCCATAACTACTGCTTCAAGATAATCAGGCTGTTGGTTTTGACAAATGTTTTAATAATTATATCCTAAAAATGCTGAGGCAGCTTCCAAAACTGACAAAAGCATTATGACTATTTTTTAAAAATTCAGAGCTTTCTGAATGAGACATGTAAAGAGAAAGTAACTTTTCCTGGAAGGAATTGTCCTGTCATTAAAAATGTGACCATTAAATGCTGAATTGAATTAACCAGTAAAGAAATACCTTAATCTGCAGTCAGTAATCCTCATGCAGCCCATCTGGAATTCCAGTTATCATTATCTTCATGACCCCCCAAATCTGCAGATACTCAAGAACCACTTTGTCTATCAGCCAGGTAACATTCAAGAGTGGTTGCCATTGTGTATTCATGATGTGTAGCCTCCATATGCATCTTAGTTATCTGCATAGCAAATTACCCCAAAACTTAGTGACTGATTACAACAGTGTTTATTACATGAAGCATTTTGTAAATCAGGAGATCAGGCATGGCTCAGCTGAGTCCTCTTTTTCCAGAACTCTCAGAAGCTGCAATCGAGGTATCTTCTGGAGCTGTAACTGTCTTAAGGCTCAGCAGGGGTAGATCTGCTTTCAAGGTCACTCAGGTGATATTGATTGGATTCAGTTTCCAATGGGCTATTCACCTGAGGTCTTGGTGTTCTTCATGAGCCATTGGCCAGAGATTTCCCTTGGTTCCTTGCCTAGTTATCTCCAGATACGGCAGACCATGATACGACAGGAAGCTTTACTAGAGTGAGAAAGCAAGAGTGAGAGACAGAGTCAGATAACCAGAAAAAAGTTGGTCTTTTGTAACCTAATCTCAGAAGTGTCATCCCATCACTTTGCTGAATTCAGTTCATTAGAAGCAAGTCATTAGGTCCAGGTCACACTCAAGGGGAGGGGACTATACAAGGGTGTGAATACCAGAAGGTGATGATCACTGGGAGCCATTTTAGAAGCTGTCTGCCTCATTGCCTGTAACTATGGAACTTAGTTTATTCCTAGGGCTATGACTAGCCTCAGCAATCCCTTGACATTTCAGTCAACAAACCATTTTTAAGGACAATATAAGAAAAGAAGATGATCCTAGTTTTCTGAAAATATTTTGTCCACACCTCTGGTAGTGGAATGGATATTATGGGCTTGGGAGAAAATTCAGAGATACTAGTATAACACACTTTAAAGAAATGCTTCAGCAACAATGCTGTTTTGCCTATGTTCTCTTCTGGGAGTTTTAGGTGTCAAGTCTTATATTTAAATCTTTAAGCCATTTGAGTTTATTTTTGTGTATGACATGATGGTATGTTCTAACTTCATTTATTTACATGGAGCCGTCCAGCTTTCCCAACACCACTTGCTGAAGTGAATGTCATTCTCCATTGTATATTCTTTCCTCCTTTGTTGAAGATTGACTGTAGGTGTGTAGGTTTATTTCCAGGCTCTCTATTCTGTTCCATTGATCTGTAGCTCTATTTTTATGCCAACAGTATGCTGTTTTGATTACTGTGGCCTTGCAGTATTGTCTGAAGTCTGGGAGGGTTATCCTCCAGCTTTGTTCTTTTTCCTCAGGATTGCTTTGGCAATTCTAGGTCTTTTATGGTTCCATATAAATGTTAGGATTATCTATTCTAGTTCGGTAAAAATGTCCTGGGTAATTGATAGGGATCGAATTAAATCTGTAGATTGATTTGGATAGTGTAGCAACAGTGCTGTTGATGGGACAATACTATGTGGGGAAAGGTGAACATGAATACTTCTGAACAGCAAATGACTTAGAAAACCTAGACCTTGAATGGGAAAAGGTTTTGGGAATATCTCAACCAATTTATTTCATGTATATTTTTTCATTTTATGAACACACATTAGTAATATGTGATTAAACCCCATGCCTAAATAAGTGTAAAACAACTCTTTCAATAAACTTAAAATTAAAAGCTAAATAATATTGAAAGCAGCACATCAGAGTTTAATTGGCAACATTTTTTTCTTTATAGTATTATATGAAATAATTTCCTACAATTAAAGGCATCTTAAATTCAATGAGTCAAGAAACAATTACAGTGCACCATGAAGAGTTAAAAAACCTGAGGTAAGTTCTCCCTGCCTATGGCTTCCCTTACCATGCTGGGGAGTCTGCAGTCTAGCCAAGATATGTCTTCAGTGGATCACTCATCTGGACATTAATGTACTTCATTTAAAGTTCAATAAAAGTGAACAAGTAAAACTTCTGAAACACTAGGGGAAAATTGTTAAAGATGATTTAAACAGACTCATATATTGTGCAATGGAAAGGAAAACTTGAAGGATAAGTGTATTCTGTCAAGCACAGTAGAAGTACTGAATAATTTTCATCAAAGTGAGATAACTTTCTGTAAGTCCCAGCTGTGGCTCCCATCTGCATTCACAGACCCCAAGAGTTAGGAATTATTGTACAGGGCCTGTGAACCCATATACACTTGAAACGTTTTATGTAGAATGGCTAAATAATATCTCAGACATTTTTAAAACCACTATTTTCCAAATGTACTAAAGGTGTTTTGTTTTTAATTAAATACACATAATTTTCAAGTAATATTTGACATCATCCTAACGTTTTTTATTGTGGTTTATTTAAGCAACAAGCATTAGAAAGATAACTATTATCCAGGATGGAAAAGAATCCATGGAATTTTTACTATGAAAATATAAGCCTCTATGACAAAAATTCTGGGAGCCACTGTCCTCAGGCTTCCTGAGTTGCAAATCTAAGCATGTTAAAAAATGATTCATTTTCTGTGTCCCCATATCCTTAGGAAATCATTTATTTCCACATTACTGGATAAAGACCTCTCTCTTGCTATCACCCTTTCTATTTAAAATTTTATACCCATAGATAAAACTTGTCACAATTTTATAAAGAACTCCATTTTTATTCCAACATATTGAAAGGAAATCCATTTTGTTTCTGAGAATAATGAATTGAATTTTAAAAGAATTTCCTTTTTTCTCTTAGTTCCTTAAAGTCAGATTTTTTTCTTTGAATTAATGTGAAGCCATCTTTCATTTTAAAATAGCATTACTTCCAATACTCTTGCCTGGAAAATCCCATGGACGGAGGAGCCTAGTGGGCTGCAGTCCATGGGGTCGCTAAGAGTCAGACACGACTGAGCGACTTCCCTTTCATTTTTCACTTTCACATATTGGAGAAGGAAATGGCAACCCACTCCAGTGTTCTTGGCTGGAGAATCCCAGGGACGGGGGAGCCTGGTGGGCTGCGGTCTATGGGGTCACACAGAGTCAGACACGACTGAAGCGACAGCAGCAGCAGCAGCAGCAGCAGCAGCAAGAATGTTGGTTTAATTGTTTTCAATTTAAATGGTTGAGTCACAGTGCAACAATGATTGTATTATACAGTTAAGAAGCCTGTTCCGTTCCGTTCAGTCGCTCAGTCGTGTCTGACTCTTTGCGACCCCATGAATTGCAGCACGCCAGGCCTCCCTGTCCATCACCAACTCCCGGAGTTCACTCAGACTCACGTCCATTGAGTCCGTGATGCCATCCAGCCATCTCATCCTCGGTCGTCCCCTTCTCCTCCTGCCCCCAATCCCTCCCAGCATCAG
>SJXQ01007750.1:360966-441169 GCA_006408695.1 Aepyceros melampus
TACTCCTTTTCCTATTTGGAACCAGTCTGTTGTTCCATGTCCAGTTCTAACTGTTGCTTCCTGACCTGCATACAGATTTCTCAAGAGGCAGGTCAGGTGGTCTGGTATTCCCATCTCTTTCAGAATTTTCCACAGTTTATTGTGATCCACACAGTCAAAGGCTTTGGCATAGTCAATAAAGCAGAAATAGATGTTTTTCTGGAACTCTCTTGCTTTTTCCATGATCCAGCGGATGTTGGCAATTTGATCTCTGGTTCCTCTGCCTTTTCTAAAACCAGCTTGAACATCAGGGAGTTCACGGTTCACATATTGCTAAAGTCTGGCTTGGAGAATTTTGAGCATTACTTTACTAGCATGTGAGATGAGTGCAATTGTGTGGTAGTTTGAGCATTCTTTGGCATTGCCTTTCTTTGGAATTGGAATGAAAACTGACCTTTTCCAGTCCCGTGGCCACTGCTGAGTTTTCCAGATTTGCTGGCATATTGAGTGCAGCACTTTCACAGCATCATCTTTCAGGATTTGAAACAGCTCAACTGGAATTCCATCACCTCCACTAGCTTTGTTCGTAGTGATGCTTTCTAAGGCCCACTTGACTTCACATTCCAAGATGTCTGGCTCTAGATTAGTCATCACATCATCATGATTAAGAAGCCAGAATACCAAAAATTAGCCAAGACAATAAAACTGTTAGTGCTCTGTCACAGCCAAAATGATTCATTTGTTTACCACTAAAGATTAAATTTATCATAATTCAGGTATATACTTGAAAAAAAGAGAAAATTTTAGTAGGTATTCTCTTACTAACATGTTTTCTGTTCATAAGAGACTTCAAGTGTCTCTTGATATGAGATCTAGGGTTAAAATTAAAATACATGCTCATATTGTTCTACACATAGCTTGGGCACAATTGCCATTTGTTTGTAGGTTCAAGATCAAGAGAGTGATTCAATTTAAGCATAAGTTGAATAAAGCAGGCTTGAAGACCATGTCCTACTGATATAAGACAAACTAAAAGATACTTTCCTCCACCCTGTTCATCTTATACTTTTCTCAAATATCCACTTGCTAAGGAAAACAGAAGTAAGGAGCTCTATTTTCAACTGGCTATTCAGGTATAAAAAATTAGGCATAAAAAATAGGTCCAGATAGGTGGCCAATCCATTATTTAAGTCATCAAACAACAAATATTGAGTGACTTGTATGCTTCCAACACTAGGGTAGGGCTGGGCAGATAGCAGTGAATGGTACCTGATACTCCCGCTTTCAAGAAGCTTGGAATCTATTGGGGATTCACAATGAAATAAGCTATTAGGTTGGTGCAAAAGTAATTGTGATTTTACATTGTTGAACTTNTGAGATAATTTTGCAGTGTAAACTGAGGAGGAAGATGTGCCTGAAGGCTTTGCTAAGTGCACAATAAAGATTGGCTCACACTCCCACGTGAATTTTCAGATATAGAATTAAGTTTCTAGGCTGACTCCATTTCGAACATGATTCTTTAGACGACAACGGATATCCTGCAAATAGGTCTTCTCACAGGGTCTTCTGCACATTCTTATTTCTCCATTAATCTCAGTGTGTGACTGTCCTAAAATGCGTTAGGCAAATGGCTTACCCTTCACACTAGTTTTTAAGAGAAAATCCTGAATGCATAATGACTCAATAGCAAAAAGGTGCATCCTTCATTATGTGATTTGAGATTAGTGGCTGAAATGTTAGCCCTAGCATGGAGGTATTTGGGGTGAGGGGAAGGGATAAAGCTCAGAAAAGGCTGAGGGAATTGTGGGCTTCCCTTGTGGCTCAGCTGGTAAAGAATCTTCCTGCAATGTGGGAGACCTGGGTTTGATCCCTGGGTTGGGAAGATCACCTGGAGGAGCGAAGGGCTACCCACTCCAGTATTCTGGCCTGGAGAATTCCATGGACTGTAAAGTCCATAGGGTTGCAAAGAGTTGGACACGACAGAGTGACTTTTGCTTCGCTTCACTCCCCCCATTCCCTCCTGCCTCTTAAATCACACCAAATAACCTGCTACCCTCTGGCTGAAACACAGCTGGATGATGTTTTGTGGATTTGTAACATGAACTTTTTCTAGTTTGGCATTTGTTTACTTGTGTTGCCCTAAAGAAAATCTCCGTAAACCTGTGCTGGCCAGGCTGCAAGTAACTGCAACCTGACACACTCGTGGGGTACGATCACTAAGGCGTGCTCCTACCATCGAAGCAAAATCCTGACAATGACATCCTCTGAAATCATCTCCTTCCTTTCAGTTTTATTTTACACCCACCAAGATAGCTCAACTTGCTTCATAGATCTTTAGCCTAGATTCTGTTTTATCATTAGAGAAATATGCAGATACCACTCTATGGGTTTTTCATTTAAACTGTTCACTATTTTGGTTTTGATCCCAATGATCACATCTCCATGTTATCTACCTATAATATTTTCTCTGTGGGATAAGTTTAATTTACTTTTAGTATTCTTTGTATTTCATTTTATTTTGATGAAGATCAATGGTTTGTAGTTTCTATCAAAGGCTTCTTCACCTAATGCAGCTGACAAAGAGCTGCCTGAGCAGGAAGCTATAAGAAACAGCTTTGTGAGGATGCTTCGAATTCCAAATAAAAATTAAATGTCTGCTCAATCAAAAATAGTGAAAATACTATAACACATTTAATTCTGAAGTGAACTACTAGGTAAATGTGCCTCAATTCAAACCTAGTCTGTTGTAGGCTCACATTGTCTTATTAATATATAATGTATATCTCTTTAAAATTGATCTGCATGGTTGCTTCATTAAATAAAAGAGTTGTTCATATTCTTTTCCCCTGTACTTTCTCTTTGGAATTTGTAAGTTATGCTCAGTTAAAGGAAATAATTGGAATAAATAAAAGATTCTTTTCAGTTTTCTCTGAATATTTTCTCTGATAATAATTTGAAGTTGAGAGTAATGCCATTTCCCCAATCAATGGTTTCTTCCTAATGTTTTATTCCTGGGATGGGATGGGGGAGACTGATATACTAGGATCATTATGTTTTGTTTTTTTTTCCTGTGTGTATTCAAAAAAAGTCTCAAATGCCTTAGAGAATATTATTGTGTGTATATTCAATTCAAAATAAGATTCGCATCCATTTTCTGCTCAAATACCATAGTTAAATGGCAAAACTTGACTCTTTTGTGACGTAAAGTTTGCTGCTGATATTTTCATTTTTGCAGGTTCAGTCTTACAGCTTGAAATTCACATTATTAGCAGCCATTTAAATTACAAATGAGAATAATCATAGCACAAGATTATCATCTCTTTAAGTCTAGATGTCAAATTTCTGCTAATTGCTTTGGGAGCACACCGACCAACAAAGTCATGTGAAACATTGCTTCGTAAGTAGGACACATTAGTCTTTACATAAAATTGTTAAGCCTCATTTTCTCTACCTGGGACTTGATGACACCTATCCTTAGATGAACCTGGGGAGGACACTAATGGAACATAGGTAAATAAAGTAGCAGAAAAATATTTTGATTATTGTAAATATATATATATATTTTTTTTCTTTAATGCTCTATAAATTTTATAGCTATTTAGTAGTTAAATCGGAGAAGGAAATGGCAACCCACTCCAGTGTTCTTGCCTGGAGAATCCCAGGGACGGGGGAGCCTGGTGGGCTGCCGTCTATGAGGTCACACAGAGTCAGACACGACTGAAGTGACTTAGCAGCAGTAACTAAATGTTTATTTTCAATGATGTGTTGAGGTTGCCTTGTATTGGTCCGCAAAAGCTGACTGGGACATCTTCTCAGCTCCAAATTTAGTGACATCAAGTTGTTGGCTTGAAATCAGCCATAGTGAGAGTATTTATGGAGAAGGCAATGGCACCCCACTCCAGTACTCTTGCCTGGACGAGCCCATGGATGGAGAAGCCTGGTAGGCTGTAGTCCATGGGGTCGCTGAGAGTCGGACATGACTGAGCGACTTCACTTGCACTTTTCACTTTCCTGCATTGGAGAAGGAAATGGCAACCCACTCCAGTGTTCTTGCCTGGAGAATCCCAGGGACAGGGAAGCCTGGTGGGCTGCTGTCTATCGGGTAGCAGAGAGTCGGACACGACTGAAGCAGTTTAGCAGCAGCAGCAGAGAGTATTTATATGGTGGGGAGTAGCAAATAAGACAAACCAGGATCATTTTTTTTAAAACCTGGAGAGCTTGCTGTTAAATATTTACCAGCATTCCACTCCTAGGATTGTTAGCATTGTTAATTTCCTGCTGTTGATAATTGTACTAAACTATGTAAAAGATTATCTTTGTTTTTAGTAAACAAAGCCTGAAATAGTTAAGGGTAAAGAGGTTTTATGTCTGCAACTTACTCTCAGGAAATTTATATGGTTATACACACATAATCTCCACACATAGAGAGATGAGAGAGAGATGGTAAGGCAAATATGGTAAAATATTAACATTTGCAGAATTTTGATGATGGTTATAAGGAATTCTTTGTGTTATTTTTGTAACTTTTTTGTAAGTCCGAAATGAAATAAAATAAAAAGCTAAAAGAAGTGTCCTTGAGGCTGAGATAAAGTGCTCCAAGAAAAGGAGAATGTAAAAGAACAAGTGGATAGCAGAGCACTTTCTTGAAAGGTTATGCAAGGCAATGGACAGGAACGTAGACTGTGGTGTGGGGAAGGGGCTGGGTGGGAAATGGGAGTGTGCAGGGCTGCAGTTGCTTTGGTTCAAAGGGCAAAGTTCAGCTCTGCTATTTCTTTTCTGTGGACTTGCCCACTAACCCTCTATGTGCCTATTTCATCTGTAAAATGGGGTAATAATAATATCTACGCTAAGCAGTTGTTGCAGTGATTGAATGAGTTAATGTATGAAGCATCTCCATTAGGGCCTGGCCTTTGGTGAGCAATTGCTATTTTTTTTGTTAGTGGCTTTGAGTTTTTAAAACAGGGCATCAAAGCTTCCAAGACCAGGTGCTTAGGAGAGAAAAATGCTCAATGAATTTCAAAATCTTGATAAGTATCAAGAACCAAAGCTGTAGGCTTAAAGAGTATACCACAGCATTATGGAATCTGAGACTGTAGGATACAGATAAAAGAGCAGTTTTAAGTTACAGGGTAAGGAAATTAGAAAACAAGAACCAAAACGGAAGCTCAAAAATCCAAAAATAAACCCTTGATATGAGAAAGATATATGGGGTGGATTTAGAAAGAAGAGTTGGAGAGCTCAGTTACAATGTGGAGCTTTATTCCCTGCCTGCCCATTCTCCCCTTCCCTGGATGAAATCTTTATGAATGTCAGTGATGATACTAATATTTATTGAACAATAACAATATGCCAGAGTGTTCTAAGTACTTGACCTGGATTATCTTTTATAATTCTCCCTACACCTCACTTCCCTGGTGACTCAGAGAATAAAGAATCTGCCTGCAATGTAAGAGACCTGGATTGATCCCTGGGTTGGGAAGATCCCCTCAAGGAGGACGTGGTTTCCAGTACTTTTGCCTGGAGAATCCCCATGGACAGAGGAGCCTGGTGGGCCACAGTCCACGGGTTTGCAAACAGTCAGACACAACTGAGAGACTACGCACAGCACAACACCTCACTGTAGGTGGTATTATTAGCTCCATTTTATACATGAGGACTTGGATGCAGAAATATTAATATTAAGTAAATTTCCCAGGTCACACACTTAAAAAGTGTTGGAAGAGAATTAGAAGCCAGACAGTAAACTCCCGAGCCTGCAACCGTCTCTGCTGAGTTTGGGGCTCAGAAAGAATGACTGGCGCCTTGTACCCCATGCAGAATTCTGGGAGAAGAGGAACCTGACAATATGCGTGTAGAGTCGGCCTCCAGGATGGCCTACCATGACCTCCTCCTCCTGGTGTAGGCATTCTTGTGTAGAACTGCTCCGCTGTGTCCCTGCGCCCAGTAGAATGGTATGCGATTCGCTAGGCTAGATCACCAAAGACAATGTGGCTTCTTTTTTGTTCTCTTTCTCAGATCATTGGCCCTGGGAAAAGCTAGCTGCTATGTCCTGGGGTGTCTTCAGAATCTCTCCCGAGACGCCGAGATGGTGAGGAACTGGGATCTCCTGCCCACAGCAGGAGACTTTGGAAGTGACTTTGGAAGCAGACCTCCTCCGGCCCCAGCTGAGCCTTCCAATGACGGCAGCCCTGCTGACGTTGTTACCTCACAAAGGTTTGTGCGCCGATGCACAGTGAGGCCAGATAAGCTGAGACACTGGAGTCTGGACCAGGGAAAGGCTTATTGCAGCACCAAGCAAGGAGAACAGGCGGCCTGTGCTCAAAACCCCTGAATACCCTGATGGTCTGGGGGGAAAGTTTTATCGGCAAAATCTGGACTGAGAGTCGCAGGGTGTGTGACTTTCTTCTGACTGGTTGATGGTGGATGGATAGGGCTGTACTCCCAGCACCTGGGGCTCAGCCTGCAGTTGCCATCCTCTGGATAAGGCCTTCCTTCTGCAGAAGAAACTGTTACGTAAATTCGTTGACAAGGAATCAGGATCCTGACCCAAGGCTAGTTGGGGTATAAGTTGATTTACAATGCTGTGTTAATTTCAGCTGTGCCGCAGAGTGATCCAGTTATACATACATATACATTCTTTTTTAAAAAATTCTTTCCCATTGTGGTTTATCATAGGATGTCGAGTATAGTTCTCTGTGCTATACAATAGGATCTTGTTTATCCAGTTTATATATAAAACCTTACGTCTTTTAACCCCAACCTCCCACTCCATCCATCTCCTGCCCCCATCCCCCTGGCCACCAGCAGTCTGTACCCTATATCTGTGACTCTGTTTCTGTTCCACAGATAGGTTCATTTTAAATTTCACACACGAGTGATATCATATGGTATTTATCTTTATCTTTCTGACTTACTTCACTTAGTCTGATAATCTCTAGGTTCATTCATATAACTTTGAATGACAACATCTCATTCTTTTTTATGGCTGAGTGGTATTCCACTGTATATATGTATCTCATCTTCTGTATCCATTCATCTGCCTGTGGACATTTAGGTTGCTTCCATGTCCAAGGTTGCGCTACTGTATCTCCACCTTATTTCTGTGTTCATTCCCTCCCATCTCTGATTAAAGACTGAATCTGCTCTTTGGAACTCAGGGAAAGCCAAGGAGATTGAATGAAGTCTGTTTCTTACAAACAAGAAATGAAGGAAACAGAAGGGATTTGCACCTGGGAGACCCACAGGGTCCTGCTCGGTTTCAACATCTTGACTGCAGCTTTGCGAGAGACCCCAGGTAACAACCACCCACCACCCATAGGTTGTTCCTGAATTTCTGACCAATGGAAACTGAGATAATACATGTTTTTTGTTTTAAACCACTAAGTGTTGGGATAATATGTTATGAAGCAAAGGATGACTAATACAGTCTAGCACCAAAAAAAAAAAAAAGTAGCTTCCAGAGAAACAGTGGTATAGCAGGTTTGTGCAAAGAGAGCATGAGGTGATTATCTTTCCCCCAACAAATATTTTTGGTTAAGAATTAAGGTCTGAGAGGGGAGCCCAGGACTAGGGTGACAGAACCCTATAGGTCTGCAGAGTGGACTGCCCACGTCAAGGCAACCAGACTCCAGGTTACATCAGCTGAGGCCACATATGAGAAGTGGTGGAGGCAGAGGCTGATACCCAAGATCAAGCAGCTCAAGCTTCACTCAGTGCAGTCTTACCCGAGACAGACCAGCACACCTTTCCACTCCCACAAGCCCAAGATGACGCTCTCAGGAACTTACAGCATTTCAGGGACTTTACTGCTGGGGAAAGGGCATAAAGGTGACTAGAAAGATGGGACAGTCTTGAGAGGCTAAATTTTAAACTGAAAATCAGTAAGTTGTACCTTGAGTGAATTTTCTACCACAAATTAGCATTTGAAAATAACATTAATTTCAACTACAGAGAAATAAGTTATTTATAGATTTTTGCACAATCAATATTTGTTGTTACAAATCTCCACACCCACTGTTTCATGAATGGTAGGGATTCTTGATCCCAGAGCAAGATAGAAGAAATAGATCAGTAGTGTCACAGAAGGGCAGTGCCGATTTCCTTTGTTCAGAGATGTAACTGCATTACTTTCGGTGATGAGTTCAGTTCAGTTGCTCAGTCATGTCTGACTCTTTGTGACCCCATGGACCCCCTGCAGCACGCCAGGCTTCCCTATCCATCATCAACTCCCAGAGTTTGCTCAGACTCATGCCCATTGAGTTGGTGATGCCATCCAACCATCTCATCCTCTGTCGTCCCCTTCTCCTCCTGCCTTCAATCTTTCCCAGCATCAGGATCTTTTCCAGTGAGTCAGTTCTTCTCATCAGGTGGAGTTACTGGAGTTTCAGCTTCAGCATCAGTCCTTCTGATGAATATTCAGGACTCATTTCCTTTAGGATGGATTGGTTGGGTCTCCTTGCTTGGTGATGAGAAATAAGTCTTTATGGTGAATAAGCTCTCTTGCTTTGCACTGCTGTTGGCTAATACTCTGATATACTCACAATGTTCCAGGAAGTTGTTTTCACCCTTTTACAAATATTAAGCTTATTCTGTTCTCACAGAAAATCTATGGGGTGCTTATTAGTATCAGCCCCATTTGAAAAATGGGGAAACTAAGGTAAGGAAGCTTAGCTAACAACCAAATGTCATACATAGCCAGTCTGGTTCTGGGGTGGATAATTTAATCAGTCTTCTCATGCTCATCAGAATGTATCTTATACTCCAAATACTTTATTCTTGGTTTTGTTGTTGTTGTTTATCACTAAGTTCGGTCCAACTCTTTGCTATCCCAAGGACTGGGATAGCCTCCTCAGTCCAGGGGATTCCCAGGCAAGAAAACTGGAGTGGGTTATCGTTTCCTTCTCCAGGGGAACTTCCTGACCTAGGGATCAAACCTGCATCTCCTCCATTGGCAACGGGGTTCTTTACCACAGCCACCTGGGAAGCCCTTACTTCTAGTACATCAGGTTTATCCTAAGAGCTGTAACTAAGTTGGAAAAGTGTATGATTTAGATCCAAATTTACTGTGGAATTTCCTGACGATACCAGACAAAGAGTTTATTGGCTGATTTCTAAAATGAGGCTAATTGTAGTCATCTGCACGCACAGGTGTTTATGGAGATTATTCTGCTAGTATCTGGAGAATTTCACTTTGAAGTGAATGACTTTAGGTGTCCTGGCTATGGGGTGGAGAGCTCTATGAATCTTTAAGGGCTGGCTTGTAAACATGTAATCAGAGGATCTGGTGTTGCCTGAGAATCCAGAGCAGGTTTTAAATAGCTCACAGAGCACTAGGCTAGTCTTTCCAAATCCAAGTTATCAAAAATAGTTTCCTAGTTTGTGCGCATGACCTTTCCTGGCTGCAGACCCTGGGCAATAAAGGCTATTTTGCCTTTGCCTGTCACCAGAAGCCAAAGCAAACTGCTGACTTTTTCAAATATGAATGACAGAGATCTAAATAATCTCAAATGTGGTGCTAACACACAGCCCTGCGAGGCCCTTGGGTTTCCCTAGTTCAGTGGAACTACTCTTTCCATCAAATACCTCCAAGATAGGGAATGGGCCTCAGTGGCCACGTCCTGACTTCATCAGCATATTCAACCAGAGAGAAGACAGCCACAGAAGCCCAAAGACCCTTCTGTAGAAAACTGGAGAATCTCTGATGTTGTTGATTAACTTGTTTTACCTGACTTATCTAAAATTTACTTGTCTAATACAGTCTGGTGGCTTTGCTCACTTCATTAGACCTGGAAGATACGTTCCATCCAGCATTTCCAAATCCATTTTATGAACTTTTCATTTGAGGACTGTTCTAACACCTATATGTGAAGTTAGCAGGGAATAAGAAAAATGATTGCTATGCTGAGATATTTTCTAGATGGTAGCCATGTGGAATTATTGTGAAACATGGAAAATTTAAAAAAAAATCCTAGAAGATAAACATTTAAAGTACTCAGTGAGTGGAATTTTGGCATTATTCTACACTTTTAAAAAATCTGCTACTTTGGTCCAGAAAAAGAAGTTTCAGTGTTCTTTTCTGTAAAGAGACTTCTAAAGTGCCATTGGGTACAACTTATATTCATGTGAAAAACTAGGTCATAATCTTTTAATATCATTTTTTAAAAATTTATTTTTATTGAAGTATGGTTGATTTACAAGGTTGTGTTAGTTTTGGGTGTACAGCAAAGTGACTGGGATATTTTTCCCATATAGCTTAGTACAAAATATTGAGTATAATTCTTTGTGTTATACAGTAAGTCACTGTCATTTATTTTACATGTAGCAGTGTGTATATGTTACTTTTTAATACGCTCCTTTCAGTTTTCCAATGAATATTTATTATTAGGTAAGCCATGATTCAGGATCCCGGGGTGGGATCACCATGTGCCCAGGTGCCCCTTTGCCGCCCTGGGAGAAGGATGGGGGCAGAGGAGGGGGAGGAGCCCCTGTGGGCCTTCCCAGGACGCAGTGTCTCAGGCTGGGAGTCAAGCAGTGGGGCAGGAGGCTCGCGCACACGCCCTGCGGGCGCACTCCGCTAGCTGTCACTGCCTTCTCACAGTAATGCAGGTCCAGGGAGCTCTGGTCACAGTTCCAGGGCTGCGTCTTGTTGGGTAAGGTGCCGTCAAAGCATCAGTCTGGTAGTTCTTGATTTGGATCTTGCTATCTTCAGCAATAGTGCTGACTCCCAGAGACACCCGGAAGCAGCGGGAAGCTGTGTCTGGTACTGTTGTTAATCAAGGGCTGGACTCTGCTGGTGGTTCCACGGTCGAGAGTTTGCTGCCAATCCAGGAGACAGGAGTTCAGTTGCCTCATCTGGGAAGATCCCACACGTGATGGAGCAGCTGAGCCGTGTGCTGCAGCTACTGGAGCCTCCTGCCCTGGAGCCTGTGCTCCTCAGGAAACCACCCCCGCAACGAGAAGCCCGTGCATGCAACGAGACGGTAGCCCCCTGCTCTCTGCAGCTAGAGAAAGCCTGTGCGCCGCAAAGAAGACCACAAATAAATAAAAAATTTTGAAAAAGGACTGGGTTTAATTTTCTGGGTGAGTTAGTTGAGATTTAACACTGTTTACTTTTCTGCTTCATGATTATAAGTCAACATCTATTCAGAGAATGGAATAAATAGCATTTTATTTTCCTTATTTATAAAACAAATAGATATTTCTTGAAATGTGCATTCTGTTTTTAATGTGGGCAGCTCACTAGGCCTGCTGTGTTTTTTCACATTCAGGTGCTTTTATTTTTTATTTAAATCTGTTTATTTTTAATCAGAGGATAATTGCTTTAGAATATTGTGTTGGTTTCTGCAGTATATCAACATGTGTCAGTTGTAGGTATACATTAGGCTTGCTGTTTTTTTTAACTGACTGATTCTTGAATCACGCAGGAAAAAACTTTACACTTTCAGGGCACTCATCATGCACTTTAATAAACTTCTGCTGTCAAAACTTTTTCATCTCACATGCTAGTAAAGTAATGCTCAAAATTCTCCAAGCCAGACTTCAGCAATACGTGAACCGTGAACTCCCTGATGTTCAAGCTGGTTTTAGAAAAGGCAAGGAACCAGAGATCAAATTGCCAACATCCACTGGATCATGGAAAAAGCAAGAGAGTTCCTGAAAAACATCTATTTCTGCTTTATTGACTATGCCAAAGCCTTTGACTGTATGGATCACAGTAAACTGTGGAAAATTCTGAAAGAGATGGGAATACCAGACCACCTAACCTGCCTCTTGAGAAATCTGTATGCAGGTCAGGAAGCAACAGTTAGAACTGGACATGGAACAACAGACTGGTTCCCAATAGGAAAAGGAGTACGTCAAGACTGTATATTGTCACCCTGCTTATTTAACTTCTATGCAGAGTACATCATGAGAAATGCTGGACTGGAAGAAACACATGCTGGAATCAAGATTGCTGGGAGAAACATCAATAACCTCAGATATGCAGATGACACCACCCTTATGGCAGAAAGTGAAGAGGAGCTAAAAAGTCTCTTGTTGAAAGTGAGAGAGGAGAGTGAAAAAGTTGGCTTAAAGCTCAACATTCAGAAAACGAAGATCATGGCATCTGGCCCCATCACTTCATGGGAAATAGATGGGGAAACAGTAGAAACAGTGTCAGACTTTATTTTTTTGGGCTCCAAAATCACTGCAGATGGTGACTGCAGCCATGAAATTAAAAGGCACTTACTCCTTGGAAGAAAAGTTATGACCAACCTAGATAGTATATTCAAAAGCAGAGACATTACTTTGCCGACTAAGGTCCGTCTAGTCAAGGCTATGGTTTTTCCTGTGGTCATGTATGGACTTGAGAGTTGGACTGTGAAGAAGGCTGAGCGCCGAAGAATTGATGCTTTTGAACTGTGGTGTTGGAGAAGACTCTTGAGAGTCCCTTGGACTGCAAGGAGATCCAACCAGTCCATTCTGAGGGAGATCAACCCTGGGATTTCCTTGGAAAGAACGATACTAAAACTGAAGATCCAGTAATTTGGCCACCTCATGCGAAGAGTTGACTCATTGGAAAAGACTCTGATGCTGGGAGGGATTGGGGGCAGGAGGAGAAGGGGACGACCGAGGATGAGATGGCTGGATGGCATCATGGACTCAATGGATGTGAGTCTGAGTGAACTCTGGGAGTTTGTGATAGACAGGGAGGCCTGGCATGCTGCGATTCATGGGGTCGGAAAGAGTCGGACACGACTGCGCGACTGAACTGAACTGAACTGAATGTTGCTTACCATGGCTCCATTTCAAGCTTATGGAACTCTCGCACATTCACAACCACCACTGCTTCTGCCTGTTTTCCAGTTTTCATTTCTTAACTGAGGATTCATACTGGTCTAGCTCATCTTTCTGATCAGGTCTTAAGAGAGCACCACAAGCCCCTGAACCTCGTGTGTGCTGTGTGCCTTTGGGCCAGCTGCCTTCCCCGGCAGACACAGATGCTCACAGAAAGAGGTATGCAACATGGGGCAATACTGGGATTTTTGGGTATAATGCAAAGTAGGAAACTAAAGACTAACCTAGTTCCTAGAATATTCTGCTCTTTTGAAATAAATTCCTTGCAACTTATTATGGAGCACTTGAACTTGATTTCATAATCAGGATCTTAGTTCAAAGAAATAAAAACAGCTTTTGCAAACTACTGCTGACACTGTTGGTTCTTCCTGCCCCTTGAACTGGAGAATTTCCCTGAATTTTCTTGATTTTCTGGTAAAAGAAACTTGTGAGGCAGGCAGCATTGTGAGTTTGTCTTCCTCTTGCCTTGATTGCTGGTGCTAAGCCTGAGTTCTGCAGCCATCTATCTAGTAACTATTAGGGGGTAAGTCACTGGACCAATTTCTACCTCAGCTTTCCTCTGAGGCAAGTAAAAAAGATGACTGTATTTTTAAAAGCTACTTCAATTTCCTGTAACTTATTTGCATGCAGTCCTAACTGATACAATAAAATATGGTTACACCAAAGATGGTCATGCCAAAACTTAAGAGGACTGATGACGATATTGAAGTCAAACTGGACATTGTCCTATTTTTTTCAATACAATGAAAGATTTCAAGACCAATTTCAAAATTTAAAAGTGCATTTACTATTTTGGCATTTCTCCTTTACATTTATCATTTTCTCTTCATAAGTCTAATTGTAAGTACCACCTCACATGAACTGAGCAAATTATATTGTCTTGTAAACAGTGGTTTTTATATATTGGCCATTCCTCTCAAAGCATTATCATAAATCAATGTAAACACTTTTACTTTGGAAGAACTCCTGAGATTTGAATATACAATGTAATTAATAGCAGAGAATAAATTAGATCTCTCTTCTTTCTCTTTTCTTTCCTTCTTTCTCCCTTTGTTTCCAATTATTTCCTTCCTCTCACAAAGTTTTTTCTCTATTTAATCTTCCTTGTCTCCTTAAAAAAAAAAAAACTTTCCTACATTTCTCATAAAGAATACAAACATTTTTCAGAACTTTTCTAGTAGTCTTTGTTGTTGTTGTCCTGTCAGTTGTGTTCAACTTTTTGTGACCCCATGGACTGCGTCATGCTAGGCTTCCCTGTCCTTCACTGTCTCCTGGAGTTTGCTCAAACTCATGTCCATTGAATCGGTGATGCAATCCAACCATCTCATCCTCTGTCACCCCCTTCTCCTCCTGCCCTCCATCTTTCCCAACATCAGGATCTTTTCCATTGAGTTTGCTCTTCACATTGGGTGGCCAGAGTATTGGAGTTTCAGCTTCAACATCAGTCCTTCCAGTGAATATTCAGGATTGATTTCCTTTTGGATTGAATGGTTTGATCTCCTTGCAGTCCAAGAGATCTTAAGAGTCTTCTCCAGCACCACAGTTTGAATGCATCAGTTCTTTGGCACTCAGTCTTCTTTATGGTCCAACACTCACATCGTAGATGACTACTGGAAAAACCATAGCTTTGACTGTACAGACCTTTGTCAGCAAAGTGAAGTCTCTGCTTTTTAATATGCTGTCTAGGTTTGTCATAACTTTTCTTCCAAGGAGCAAGCGTCTTTTAATTGCATGGCTACAGTCACCATCTGCAGTGATTTTGGAGGCCAAGAAAAGAAAGTCTGTCACTGTTTCCATTGTTTCCCCATCTATTTGCCATAAAGTGATGGCCCCACATGCCATGATCTCTGTTTTCTGAATGTTGAGTTTTAAGACAGACTTTTCACTCTCCTCTTTCACCTTCATTGAGAATCTGCCTGCCAAAGCAAGAGACACAGGTTCCATCCTTGGTCTAAGAAAATCCCACATGCCACAGAGCGGCTAAGTTCCCATGCTACAACTGCTGAGCCTGCGCTCCAGAGCTGGAGAGTGGCAATTACTGAGCCCATGTGCTGCAACCACTGAAGCCCGGGCACCTAGAGCCCGTGCTCCACAAGAAAAGCCCCCACAATGAGAAGACTGTGCTGGGCAATGAAGAGTAGCCCCTCCTCACCACAACTAGAGAATGCCTGCGTTTGCAGCGAAGACCCAGCACAGCCAAAAACAAGTAAACATAAATCTAAAAAAAAAAAAAAGAATAAAGACATTTTTCTAAGTATTTATGTACCTTTGTGGTAGACATTTTGTCCTTATGCAGTTTGTGGGGAATTTGCCAGCATGTTAACATGTTATACAACATAATCAGCAATGGAAAAGTTTTTGAGATTTTCAGTTTCAAATAATTTCCCCCCATTTTTTTTTCTATAAAAATACAATCCTTGTTTGAAGTACATGCCATTTTGTCACAGTTGGAGATTTTTGATCCAAGTCAAAATGATTAAATGATTTTTGATCATTTTGAAATATGAGATCACAAATCCACAATCATATTTGATTATTACCAATATTTTTCTACTCACATGTATAAAAACAATGTGTGTTTTAATATTATACCAACTTGCAAAATATAGCTCAGTGTCTAAGATAGGATTAAATAATATAATTTGGTATGTTGTAAGGATAGAGTGCCTGATGAACTATGGACAAAGGTTCATGACATTGTACAGGAGACAGGGATCAAGACCATCCCCATGGAAAAGAAATGCAAAAAAGCAAAATGGCTGTCTGAGGAGGTCTTACAAATAGCTGTGAAAAGAAGAGAAGGGAAAAGCCAAGGAGAAAAGGAAAGATATAAGCATCTGAATGCAGAGTTCCAAAGAATAGCATGGAGAGATAAGAAAGCCTTCCTCAGCGACCAATGCAAAGAAATAGAGGAAAACAACAGAATTGGAAAGACTAGAGATCTCTTCAAGAAAATTGGAGATACCAAAGGAATATTTCATGCAAAGATGGGCTCGATAAAGGACAGAAATGATATGGACCTAACAGAAACAGAAGATAATAATAAGAGGTGGCAAGAATACACAGAAGAACTGTACAAAAGAGATCTTCATCAGGAGTTGGTGATGGACTGGGAGGCCTTGTGTGCTGGGATTCATGGGGTCGCAAAGAGTCGGACACAACTGAGCAACTGAACTGAACTGAAGTGTTTTAAACTGAACAGGATAAAAATTAAAAACAGCCTAATGTTGAGTAAGACATACGGAAAGCAAGCTTAAGCCATCTCCTTATACAAGAAGGGCAACTTAGCACACAAACGAGAGAAACAAAACAGAACATCTTTTCCAGTTTTTACCAAATTCAAGAAAGGTAAAATAATGTATTGAAACACGATTTGTCTGTCCATATGAGTCTGAAAAAAATCTGAACAGACAGTAATTTAACCAGAATCCAAAGTTCAGGGGCAAGACTGCTGAAAGCTCTCTCAGTTGAAAAATCACTGTTTGTAGAAGTAAACCTTTGTTCCTGGTCTGTAAATTATTAAAACAAGTAAATAATGAGTTCGCAGGCCTCCTCGTTCGCCTCCTCGCAGGCACTGGCGCGCTCGCCAGGCAGCTCAGCCCCGCCGCGGCTGCAGTCCTCCGGTCCCAGGCCGTGCGCGCGTCCTCCTGCCAGCGTGGCCCTCCCCGCCGCCGCCTCTAGAAGTTCAAATCTGGGGAGCTCAGTGGAGGGTCGCGTTCTCGCTCTAGAAGCTTTTCTGATGCCGTTTCCTTTCTCTTCTGGATAATTCACTTTGATTTTTGCCTCAAAGTTCTTATTTTGCCCAAGGCAGAAAACTTAGTCATGTGCAAGTAAGAATGCTGCTGCTGCTAAGTCGCTTCAGTCGTGTCCGACTCTGCAACCCCAGAGACGGCAGCCCACCAGGCTCCCCGTCCCTGGGATTCTCCAGGCAAGGACACTGGAGCGGGTTGCCATTTCCTTCTCCAATGCATGAAAGTGAAGTCGCTCAGTCATGTCCGACTCTGTGCGACCCCATGGACTGCAGCCCGCCAGGCTCCTCCGCCCATGGGATTTTCCAGGCAAGAGTACTGGAGTGGGGTACCATGGCCTTCTCCCCAAGTAAGAATAAATTCTGTTATTTTCGGTCCTTAAGTTTTGAAGCTTGATTACATTCACGGTGTTGCCCCCTGTTCCGTCTTTTCCTTTCTCCTGGGTTGAAATTTCACATTTTAAGCCCCTTTTAAATTTTTAGGGGCTTATGCAACTACCACCGTGGGTAATGCGGAAGGGGCCTGACCTCACGCAGGTCTTGATTTATGAAGTCCTGCACTGGATCTTTGCCTTCTATGTAATTTATACTGTTAGACTCTTGGCAGTGGCGAAGTATATGATGTTTCCTCAAATGGCAACCTGGACAGAATGTGGCCTCATCTGGGCACCTACTCTGCTTCATAGCACTGGCGGTCCCTGACCCCATTCGAGCCCTTCTGTTTTGAGGATGGCGCACAAAGGACCTGTTGGTTGTGTCTCTCTTTGTCCCAGTTGTAGGACCATCCGCAAAGGGGAAACACGCTTTCTCCCAGTTACTGTTCATGCCACAAATGGGCCCAAAGGAGCTCGCAGACTCCTTCTGCACTCCACAAGTGTCTCTGGTGGATGTGTGTGTCTCTTGCTCCCCTACTTTCCCACAGAGTTGGTGTTGAGACACTCAGTTTTCAATCAGGGAGGAACCACACTTTGCACACGCAGTTCTGGTGTCTGTGAATTCAGTTCAATTCTAACACCACATACTTGGAGACAGAATCAAATTTCAAGGTGAAGATTCAGTCCCAGGAGACTGCTCTCCATTTCAGATGCCAGTTGCAAACCCAGGTTTTACCTGTATTTGTGACTAACTGGCTGCAAACAAGAGGTTTATTCAACCCTGTCCTTTCTTGTTCGGTTGCTCAGCTGTGTCTAACTTTTTGTGACCCCATGAACGGCAGCACGCCAGGCTTCCCTGTCCTTCACTGTCTCCTGCAGTTTGCTCCACTTCATGTCCACAGCCTCTCTTTGGGTTTGGTTAATTTGCTAGACAGCTCACAGAACTCAGGAAAATCTATTTACTCATGAGATGACCAGTTTATTACATATGAGTCAGCAACCTGGTGAAGAGATACATAGCTGGGGTACCAAACAGAGAAACTTCTGTCCTTTTGGAGCTTGAGACACAGCAGTATGTGGAAGCATTCTGGCTTCTCCACATGGAAGCTCTCTTTTTCAAAATGCCTGGACTACCTTACACTATCACTGGCAACATCAGAGGGTTCTTACTTGTCCACATCTTGCCACCACTTGTTAATGTTGGTCTGATTTATTAGAGCCGTACTCGTGGGTGCGAAATGACATTTCATTGTGATTTTAATTTGCATTTCCTTAATGGACGATGTTGAACTGTGGTGTTGGAGAAGACTCTTGAGAGTCCCTTGGACTGCAAGGAGATCCAACCAGTCCACCCTAAAGGAAATCAGTCCTGAATATTCATTGGAAGGATTGATGCTGAAGCTGAAGCTCCAATACTTTGGCCACCTGATGCGAAGCGCTGACTCCCTGGAAAACACCCTGATGCTGGGAAAGATTGAAGGTGATGGAGAAGGGGATGACAGGATGAGATGGTTGGATGGCATCACTGATTCAATGGACATGAGTTTGAATAAACTCCAGGAGATGGTGAACAACAGGGAGGCCTCAAGTACTGCAGTCCATGGATTCCCGAGACTGAGTGACGGAACAACAGCAACAATGGATGATAGTTTTGAGCATCTTTCCATGTAACATTCTACATCAGCCATTCATGTATCTTCTTCCATACATGTGTGTTAACGTGTTTAAACATTTTTGATGGATCATCTTATTATCGAGCTGTCAGCATTCTTCACAGGTTCTGGGTATAAGTCCTTTATTGGGCATGTGTTTTGAAAATGTTTGCTTCTTGTCTTTTGCTTATATTTTCATTTTCTTAATTGTGGCTCTTGAAGTCCAAAAGTTTTAACTTTTGATGAGGTCCAATTTAACAATTTTTTTAATTTTATGAATTATGCTTTTGGTCTTTCCCTGACACAAGGTCTTGGAGCTTTTCTTTTACATATTCTTCTAAAAGTTTCATTGTTTTAACCCCTACATTCAAGTATCTAATCCATTTTGAGTTAATTTTGTGTATGTTCTAAGATGAAGGTCAAAATTGATCTTTTTTGTGTGTGCGTTTAATGGATCTAGTCCCAGTTCTGTTTGTTGAACAGATTATCCTTTCCTCCCGATGAACTGCTTTGTCATTTTGTAAAACAAATCAGTTGACTGAAGTATAAGGCTTTATTTCTGGGCTCTCAATTCTGTTTCATTAATCTGCATACCTTACACAACTCAGAGATTAGGGGCACTGGCTCTCCTCACGTTTAAAAATCCACATAAATTTAGTCTGCCCTCCATAGCTGCTGCTGCTGCTGCTGCTGCTGCTAAGTCGCTTCAGTCGTGTCTGTGCCCTCCATAGCTGCTGCTGCTGCTGCTGCTGCTGCTGCTAAGTCACTTCAGTCGTGTCTGACTCTGTGCAACCCCATAAACGGCAGCCCACCAGGCTCCCTCGTCCCTGGGATTCTCCAGGCAAGGACACTGAGTGGGTTGCCATTTCCTTCTCTAATGCGTGGAAGTGAAGTCTCTCAGTCGTGTCCGACTCTTAGCGACCCCATGGACTGCAGCCCAGCAGGCTCCTCTGTCCATGGGATTTTCCAGGCAAGAGTACTGGAGTGGGGTGCCATTGCCTTCTCCATAGCCGAGGCTTCACCATAACTGCATCTGTGGTTTCAACCAACTGCAGATCATGTGGTGCTGTATTACAGTGCTTACTGTTAAAAAACAATCTGCCTGCATGTGGACCCTCACAGTTCAAACCTGTGTTGTTCAAGGGTCAATTATGTTTGTATGTCTATATGCCAATACCAGGCTTCTCTGTTGGCTCAGATGGTAAAGAATCTGCCCACAACACAGGAGACTCTGGTTCAAGCCCTAGATTGGGAAATCCCCTGCAGAAGAGAATGGCAACCCACTCCAGTATTCTTGCCTGGAGAATTCCATGGACAGAGGAGCCTGGCGGGCTACAGTCCATGGAGTCACAGAGTCAGACACGACTGAGAGGCTAACACACACACACATGTGCCATTACTAGATTGTCTGATTGTTTTAGCTTAGAAAATAAGAGTTCTTTAACTTTTTGTTCTTTTCAAAATTATTTTGGCTGTTAGGTGTTTTGAATTTTCATATAAATTTTAGAATTTGTCAGTTTCTATAAGTTTTTTGATAGGAGTGTGTTGAATCTATTTGGAAGAGAATTGTCATGTTAACAATATTGAGTTTTCCAATCCATAATCACAGAATGCCTATTTATTTAGGTCTGGGGCTCCCATGTAACTTAAATGATGAAGAATCTGCTTGCAATGCAGGAGACCCGGACTCCATTCCTGGGTCGGGAAGATCCCCTGGAGAAGGGAGTAACTATCCACTCTTGGACCTCCCTGGTGGCTCAGATGGTAAAGCGTCTGTCTACAATGTGGGAGACCTGGGTTCGATCCCTGGGTCGGGAAGATTCCCTGGAGAAAGAAATGGCAACCCACCCCAGTATTCTTGCCTGGGAAATCCCTCAACGGAGGAGCTTGGTGCAGGCCACTCACTGTCCATGGGGTCGCAAAGAGTCGGGCACGACTGAGCGACTTCATTTTCCAGTATTCTTGCCTCTTGGACAGAGGAGCCCAGCAAGCTACAGTCCATGGGGTCGCAAAGAGTCGGACATGACTGAGTGCCTAACACTTTTTAAAATTTACCTCAGCAAAGTTTTATGATTTTCAGTGTATGCTTTGAACTTTTTCTTGTTAGATATATTCTTAAGTATTTCATTTATTTTGGTGCTATTGTGAGTGAAATTTTATTCTTAATTTTGCTCATATGTCAAAATAAAATTGATATTTTCAATTTGGCTTACCACGTGATCCAGCAATGGCTGGATCTCGTGCTAGAGATACACTTGATGAGCCAATATTACTTTAAGGCTCACTCTATGTTGTATATCCTATGAGTTTTCACAAATGTATCCACCGTTCTGGTGCCATACAAACTGCGTCACTGCCCCCGAGTTGACCTCTGCAACACCTGCTCACCCATCCTTCCCTCTTTCCAAATCCTTGGAAACCACTTATCATTTTGCTGTCTCAGTAATGTTGCCTTTTCCAGAGGCCAACTGTTGTGCCTTTGTTAAACTAGCTTTTGTTGAGTCTTGCGATGACAGATGGTGAGCCCTGGTTCAACAAGAGGCCACAAGGGAATTGAAATAGAGAAGTTTATTGCCCGTAGATCACGGAGGAAGTACACCGCATACACTAGCGGAGCACATGGGGAGGTCAAGGCAGGGTGTAGGGAGAGAGAGGGGCAGGATGTGGGGCATGGGCTTTTTTTAAGGTCCATGGGTGGAGTGCTTCAGAGTTTCCAGCTAAGCCAGATTGGTCAGTTCAAACCAAGAGGAACGGGGCTTTGATAAGCTCCGCAGCTGTCTTATCTGAGGAGCACACAAGGGGAAGGCCCTGGGCGGAGGGGTGGAGTTTATCACCAGGGCTTTGGGGAAGTCATTTTGGGAACTTAGATTTTCTTGTGCCTCTGCAGGCTGTTATCGGGCGATGTTCTTGCATGTGGAGCTGATGTCAGTTTAAGGCTCCTGCAAGTTTCTTGCACCCCAAAATGGAGGTCAAGGCAGCGCTACCACGGAGTAGCTTAGCTAAATTTTCAACAGCTGGAATCAAGTAGCCTATAGTGTCTTTGAATTGGTTTCTTTCACTTCACAATATACATTTTTAAGATGTTTCAATGTTTTATCATTTATTTTAACCGCTGAGTAGTATTCCATTGTGTACAACATAATAATATTCTATTAATATTAACACAGATGTTTGTTCTTTCACCCTTGAAGACATCGTGGCTGCTTCCAAGTTTTGGTTAAGTTGTGAATAGAACTTTGTGTGCACGTCATTAATTTCAGCTCGTTTGGGTAAACACCAAGCAGGGCAATTGCTGGATCATATGGTAAGCCAATGTTCAGTGTTTTAAGAAACTGCCAGATTGTTTTCGGTGTTGCTATACCACGTTTGCATTCCCTTTAGCAATAAAAAGAGTTCTTATTGCCCACATCCTTACTAACATTTGGTATTGTTAGTGCTGTCAGTGATTTCAGCCATTTTAAAAGGTGTGTAGTTTTACTTTGATTTGCAGTCCCCTCATGACGTACAATGTGGAGCATCTCTTCATATGCTTATTTGCCATACCTTATTTAACAAGGTAGCTTATCTGTTCTTTTGGTCACTTTTTGGTTGGGTTGTTTGCTTTCTTATCGCTAAGTTTTAAGAGGTACGTCAAGGCTGTATATTGTCACCCTGCTTATTTAACTTCTATGCAGAGTACATCATGAGAAATGCTGGATTGGAAGAAACACAAGCTGGAATCAAGATTGCTGGGAGAAATATCAATAACCTCAGATATGCAGATGACACCACCCTTATGGCAGAAAGTGAAGAGGAGCTAAAAAGCCTCTTGTTGAAAGTGAAAGAGGAGAGTGAAAAAGTTGGCTTAAAGCTCAACATTCAGAAAACAAAGATCATGTCATCTGGCCCCATCACTTCATGGGAAATAGATGGGGAAACGTAGAAACAGTGTCAGACTTTGTTTTTTTGGGCTCCAAAATCACTGCAGATGGTGACTGCAGCCATGAAATTAAAAGGCGCTTACTCCTTGGAAGAAAAGTTATGACCAACCTAGATAGTATATTCAAAAGCAGAGACATTACTTTGCTGACTAAGGTCCGTCTAGTCAAGGCTATGGTTTTTCCTGTGGTCATGTATGGATGTGAGAGTTGGACTGTGAAGAAGGCTGAGCACCGAAAAATTGATGCTTTTGAACTGTGGTGTTGGAGAAGACTCTTGAGAGTCCCTTGGACTGCAAGGAGATCCAACCAGTCCATTCTGAAGGAGATCAACCCTGGGATTTCTTTGGAAGGAATGATGCTAAAACTGAAGCTCCAGTACTTTGGCCACCTTATGTGAAGAGTTGACTCATTGGAAAAGACCCTGATGCTGGGAGGGATTGGGGGCAGGAGGAGAAGGGGAGGACCGAGGATGAGATGGCTGGATGGCATCACGGACTCAATGGACGTGCGTCTGAGTGAACTCCGGGAGTTGATGATGGACAGGGAGGCCTGGCGTACTGCGATTCATGGGGTCGCAAAGAGTTGGACACGACTGAGCTACTGAACCGAACTCTGTATTTTGGATACACGTACCTTATCAGATACATATTTTGCAAATATTTTCTTTCAGTCTGCAGTTAGTCTTTTCATTGTCTTAGTGTCTTTGCAGAGCCAAAGTTTTTAAATTAGGAAACGTCCAATTTATTACATTTTTCCCCCCACAAATTGTGCTTTTGTTGTTGTGCCTAAGAAGTCATCACTAAGCCCAAGGTCACCTAGAGTTTTTCTTATGTTGTCCTTAAGAGCTTTGTAGTTTTGTGTTTTATATCTAGGTTTATGAACTGTTTTGAGTTAGTTTTTAGGAAAAATGTCTACTGTGTCTGGATTTATTTATCTTCTTTTGCACTTGATGTTTAGTGTTTCAGTACCATGTGTTGAAAAGATTCTGCTTTCTCCATTGAATTGCCTGTGCTTCTTTGTAGAGATCAGTTGACTACATTTGCCTGGGTCTGTTTCTGGGATCTTGCTTCTGTTCCTTTGATCTGTTTGTCTCTTCTTTTGCCAGTACCACACAGTCTTGATTGCTGTAGCTTCCTTCTGTTTTTTATTTCTAACTTAACTCCATTTGTATGACTTAAGTCCATTTAAATTTATTAATGCTTATTTCATTACTTAACATATTATCTATCTTGTAAAATGTTCCATCTGTGGTAGAAAATATTTATGAATATTACTGATGATGAGTGTTACATTAAGTGGGTTGATGATATTTTTTAAGTGATACATATTCTTGCAGATTTTTACTCCAGTTTTTCTATCAATTTTTTGAGAGCAGCTATTTATTTTTTTAATTCTTTCTTTTTTTGGCCACATGATGTAGTCTGTGGGATCTTTGTTCTCTCAGCAGTGATCAAATCTCAACCCTTTGCAGTGACAGCAAGGATTCCTAACCACTGGACCCCCAGGGAATTCTCAAGAACAACTATCACTGAATTTTCTATTCCTACCTCTAATTTTTTCAATTTTAGTTTCATATATTTGGGACTCAGTTGTTAGGTCTTTGTAATTATTTGTTTGTAATTTGTTTTGTAATTATTTTTTGTTGTAACTCAATTCTTTCATTATCATAAACTGTTTCTCCAGTCTAGTAGAAATTTTTTCTTAAAAGTTTGTCTTTTTTTAGTGTAACCTCTCCAGCCCTTTTTTGGATACTATTTGTATTATATATCTTTTTCTATCTTTTAACTTATTTGTGTCTTTGAACTTTACTATCTTCTATATACCATATTTAATTGGATCATTAAAAAATTCCATCCTACCTGCCTCTACATTTTGCATCACAGCATTTAATTTTCATATTTACTATAAATGCTGTTAAGGTAGGAGTTATGTTTGAAATCTTGCTATTTGTTTTGTATATGTCTTTTTTTTTTAATTCATCTCTTTCTCCATTACTTCCTTCTCTTGTGTGAAATAGATATTTTCTAGTGTACCATTTAAATCTCTTTTCTGGTTATTCTTTTTAAAAAGTTGTTTTCTTAGTGTTTGCCCTGACGATTACAACTCGCATCTTAACTTAAATCAATCTAAGTTAGATTAATATTAATATTAACTTAATTTCAATAGTACATAGAAATTTCGCTCTAATGGAGAAACTTTGCTCCATTCCTTCCTTTTTTCTATGTGATATTATTCTTTTACAAACTATACCTTTAAACATTATAAGACCATCAACAAAAATTTATATTAATTGCAATATATAGTTGTCTTCTAAATCAGATAGAAGAAAAAAACTACAGAACGAGCTATATTGTGTCTTATATTTATCTGTGTAGTTATCCTTACTAATAATCTATTTCTTCATGTGGATTTGAGTTACCCCCTAATGTCTTTTCATTTTAGACTGAAAGATTCCCACAGAACTGGTAATTGTGAATTCCCTCAGCAATTGTTTGTCTTGTAGTATCTTTATTTCTTTCACAATTTTGAGAAATAGTTTTCCTGAATACAGTCTCCCCCTCCCATTCCCAACACTTTGTATTGTTCCACTGCCTCTGGCTTCCATAGTTTCTAATGAGAAGTTAATGTTAACTTTATTGAGAATTTCATATAGATGATGGGTATTTTTCTTTTGATGGTTTCAAGAATCCTTTGCCTATGTCTTTCTATGTCTGAATACAGTGTGCTAGGGTATAAACTTAGTTAAGTTTATTCTATTTGGGACTCATTTGTTTTTCACCAGTTTGAAAGTACATTAGTTATACTGGATTAGGGCCCACCCTAATGACTTCATTTTAAATCAGTTACCTCTGTAAAGACTCTATTTCCAAATATTGTCACATTCTAAGGTACCAGGTATTGGGACTTAAACATGTCTTTTGGAGTTACATAATTCAACCCATAATATGAATTTTATAGAATTAGACTAGGAAAGTGATTAAGCAATCACACACACACACACACACACACACACCACCCTGGAAACAATAACAATAACAACAAACTTTGGGGAGGAGGGATCTGATTTCAGAGCTGTGACATTTATTTTGTCTAAAATGTCCAATTTCAACAAAAATTTATGTTACTTATGAAGAAACAAGAAAGAAAAGGAGGGAAAAGAAGACACGGGGAGAAAAAAGCATGGAACCAAAGTCTTGCATCTACAAACCAGGGAGTGCTATGGATTGGCTGAAATCATCTGCCGTTGGATAAGACCAGGACGGATTCTCACCTAGAGCGGTCAGAGATTATGTGGCCCTGCTGAAATTTGATTTTGAACTTCTAGCCTCTAGAACAACAAGAAATAAATTTCTGTTGTTTTAAGACATCTCAGTTTTGATAATTTATTGTGGTAGCCCTGAGAAACAAACAAACAAACAAAAAAAAAACAGCTTGTATCCCAGTGTGCAGCCTCTGACTTCTTCACTAGGTGTGCTAGTAGTCAGCTAATGACTCATCTCACATGCTAGCAAAGTGATGCTCAAAATTCTCCAAGCCAGGCTTCAACAGCACATGAACCGTGAACTTCCAGATGTTCAAGCTGTATTTAGAAAAGGCAGAGGAACCAGAGAGTAAATTGCTAACATCTGCTGAGTCGTCAAAAAAAAGCAAGAGAGTTCCAGAAAAGCATCTACTTCTGCTTTATGGACTACACCAAGGCCTTTGACTGTGTGGATCACAATAAACTGTGGAAAATACTTTAAGAGATGGGAATACCAGACCACCTGACCTGCCTCCTGAGAAATCTATATGCAGGTCAGGAAGCAACAGTTAGAACTGAACACAGAACAACAGACTGGTTCCAAATAGGAAAAGGAGCGTGTCAAGGCTATATATTGTCAGCCTGCTTATTTAACTTATATGCAGAGTACATCATCGGAAATGCCAGGTTGGATGAAGCACACGCTGGAATCAAGATTGCTGGGAAAAATCTCAGTAACCTCAGATATGCAGATGACACCACCCTTATGGCAGAAAGAGAAGAACAACTAAAGAGCCTCTTGATGAAAGTGAAAGAGGAGAGTGAAAAAGTTGGCTTAAAACTCACATTCGGAAAACTAAGATCATGGCATCCAGTCCCATCACTTCATGGCAAATAGATGGGGAAACAATGGAAACAATGAGAGACTTTATTTTGAGTGGCTCCAAAGTCACTGCAGATGGTGATTGCAGCCATGAAATTAAAAGATGCTTGCTCCTTGGAAGAAAAGTTATGACCAACCTAGACAGCATATTCAAAAGCAGAGACATTACTTTGCCAACAAAGGTCCATCTAGTCAAACTATGATTTTTCCAGTAATCATGTATGGATGTTAGAGTTGGACTATAAAGAAAGCTGAGCACCACACTTTTGAACTGTGGTGTTGGATAAGACTCTTGAGAATCCCTTGGACTATAAAGAGATCCGAGTCCATCCTAAAGGAGACCAGTCCTGGGTGTTCATTGGAGGGATTGATGCTGAAGCTGAAACTCCAATACTTTGACCACCTGATGTGAAGAACTGAATCATTGGAAAATACCCTGATGCTGAGAAAGATTGAGGGCAGGAGGAGAAGGGGACGACAGAGGATGAGATAGTTGGATGGCATCACCAACTCAATGGACATGAATTTGGGTAGACTCTGGGAGTTGGTGATGGACAAGGAGGCCTGGCGTGCTGCAGTCCATGGGATTGCAAAGAGTCAGATACGACTGAACCACTGAACTGAACTGAGTGACTGATCAGAGATTCCCATAAGTGCTTGGGGCCACTAAGTCTTCCAGTCTTTGCTAAGGAGCTCTGTGTAGGTTAAGGCATTCCTTCTATGCTCAGGCATATTATTAATCTAACTTAGGTTTTGTTTCTAGTTTTCACAGGGCCTCAGTGTCCGACAAAAGTGAGAGCTTGGGGCCCCGCCAGGCCTTCTCTGGGCATTTGCACAGTCCTGGATGTGCTCGTGGCCTTCGAGATATTTATAAATACATCAGCACTTTTCAAAGGCCCTTCTGGATGTCTCTTCCTCCAGATCTTCCTTTTAAATTTTAGGCTTGGATTTCCCCTGTCCACCTTGCCCCCTAAACTGGCATTGTGCCTTAGGCTATTGCTGTGTTAAACAAAATTCCAGTTGATTGTTTGTGTTGCATATCCTGCTGATAGGGATTTTTTCAAGACCTGCATATGGAGTATTTTCAAGGAGCCAAGAGAGAGGTCCAATGAGGAGAATGCTCTGGAGATGGTGCTCTTTGAGGAGTTCCTAGCTTACCACTTTTCAATGGCTACAACACTGCTTATTTTTACAGCTGCAAGATTTCAGAGCTGTTGGTTTTCAAGGCTGATTTGGAGCTAGGGGAAGAAGGATGGAAATAGGCCAAATTTAAAACCCACAAACTCAACTGTATTAATTAAAGCTCAGAAGTTTTTCTTAAATAAATTCTCCATAGATTGTGACAGTTGTTGACTTAGATTCTGAAGAACAGAAAAAGTTGATTTTGACAAATTTTTCAGTATCTTGTTGCTTTTATAGAAGAATAGACATGTGAGGTCTTCAATCTGATAATGTGACTAGCATACTTATATTTAAATCAGGGGTAAAACAGGGAAGCCTGGTGTGCTGCAGTCCACAGGGTCACAAAGAGTTGGACATGACTGAGCAACTGAACTGACCGATACATAAAAAGGAAAAATCTGGTGCTATCTGCAGAGATGTGGATGGATCTAGAGATTGTCATATAGAGTGAAGTAAGTCAGCAAGAGAAAAATAAATGTTATATAAGATCATCTATATGTGACATCTAGAAAACTGGTTCAAATGAACTTACTTGCAAAGCAGAAATAGGGCCACAGATGTAGAGAACAAACTTATGATTACCAAGGGGGGAAAGGGGTGGGGTGAATTGGGAGATTGGGATTGACATATATGCACTTCTATGTCTACGATAGCTCACTAATGAGAACAAGCTGAACAGCACAGGGGATTCTACTCAGCGATCTGTGGTGACCTAAGTGGGAAGGAACTCTGAACAAGTATATATATATATATATATATATATATATATATATATATGTAACTGATTCACTTTTGTGTACGTCAGAAACTAACACAACATTGTAAGCAATTACACTTAGCCCAAGTAAGACGGTAGGTGTTGCAAGAGGGCATCAGAGGGCAGACACACTGAAATCATACTCACAGGAAACTAGTCAATCTAATCACACTAGGACCACAGCCTTGTCTAACTCAATGAAACCAAGCCATGCCTGCGGGGCAACCCAAGACGGGTGAGTCGTGGTGGAGAGGTCTAACAGAATGTGGTTCACTGGAGAAGGGAATGGCAAGCCACTTCAGTATTCTTGCCTTGAGAACCCCATTAACAGTATGAAAAGGCAAAATGATAGGATACCAAAAGAGAAACTCTCCAGGTCATTAGGTGCCCAATATGCTACTGGAGATCAGTGGAGAAATAACTCCAGAAAGAATGAAGGGATGGAGCCAAAGCAAAAACAATACCCAGTTGTGGATGTGACTGGTGACAGAAGCAAGATCCGATGCTATAAACAGCAGTATTGCATAGGAACCTGGAATGTCAGGTCCATGAATCAAGGCAAATTGAAAGTGGTCAAACAAGAGATGGCAAGGGTGAACATCTACATTCTAAGAATCAGTGAACTAAAATGGACTGGAATGGGTGAATTTAACTCAGATGACCATTATATCTACTACTGTGGGCAGGCATCCCTTAGAAGAAATGGAATAGCCATCATGGTCAACAAAAGAGTCTGAAATGCAGTACTTGGATGCAATCTCAAAAATGACAGAATGGTCTCTGTTTGTCTCCAAGGCAAACCATTCAATATCACAGTTATCCAAGTCTATGCCCCAACTGAGGAGCCTGGTGAGCTGCAGTCTATGGGGTCACAAAGAGTTGGACACGACTGAGTGACTTTACTTACTTATGCCCCAACCAGTAACGCTGAAGAAACTGAAGTTGAAAGGTTTTATGAAGACCTACAAGATCTTTTAGAACTAACACCCAAAAAAGATGTCCTTATCATTATAGGAGACTGGAATGCAAAAGTAGGAAGTCAGGAAACACCTGGAGTAACAGACAAATTTGGCCTTGGAATGCGGAATGAAGCAGGGCAAAGACTAATAGAGTTTTGCCAAGAAAATGCACTGGACATAGAAAACACCCTCTTCCAACAACACAAGAGAAGACTCTACACATGGACATCACCAGATGGTCAACACCAAAATCAGATTGATTATATTCTTTGCAGCCAAAGATGGAGAAGCTCTATACAGTCAACAAAAACAAGACCAGGAGCTGACTGTGGCTCAGATCATGAACTCCTGATTGCCAAATTCAGACTTAAATTGAAGAAAGTAGGAAAACCACTAGACCATTCAGGTATGACCTAAATCAAATCCCTTATGATTATACAGTGGAAGTGAGAAATAGATTTAAGGGTCTGGATCTGATAAATAGAGTGCCTGATGAACTATGGNAAAAACAAGACCAGGAGCTGACTGTGGCTCAGATCATGAACTCCTGATTGCCAAATTCAGACTTAAATTGAAGAAAATAAGGAAAACCACTAGATCATACAGGTATGAACTAAATCAAATCCCTTATGCCTATACAGTGCAAGTGAGAAATAGATTTAAGGGCCTAGATCTGATAGAGTGCCTGATGAATTATGGAATGAGGTTCGTGACATTGTACAAGAGACAGAGATCAAGACCATCCCCATGGAAAAGAAATGCAAAAAAGCAAAATGGCTGTCTGGGGAGGCCTTACAAATAGCTGTGAAAAGAAGAAAGGTGAAAAGCAAAGGAGAAAAGTAAAGATATAAGCATCTGAATGCAGAGTTCCAAAGAATAGCAAGAAGAGATAAGAAAGCCTTCTTCAGTGATCAATACAAAGAAATAGAGGAAAACAACAGAATGAGAAAGACTAGAGATCTCTTCAAAAAAATTAGAGATACCAAGGGAACATTTCATGCAAAGATTGGCTCAATAAAGGTCAGAAATGGTCTGGACGTAACAGAAGCAGAAGATATTAAGAAGAGGTGGCAAGAATACACAGAAGAACTGTCCAAAAAAATCTTCATGACCCAGATAATCATGATGATGTGATGATTAATCTAGAGCCAGACATCTTGGAATGTGAAGTCCAGTGGTCCTTAGAAAGCATCACTACAAACAAAGCTAGTGGAGGTGATGGAATTCCAGTTGAGCTGTTTCAAATCCTGAAAGATGAAGCTGTGAAAGTGCTGCACTCAATATGCCAGCGAATCTGGAAAACTCAGCAGTGGCCACAGGACTGGAAAAGGTCAGTTTTCATCCCAATTCCAAAGAAAGGCAATGCCAAAGAATGCTCAAACTACCACACAATTGTACTCATCTCACATGCTAGTAAAGTAATGCTCAAATTGCTCCATGCCAGACTTCAGCAATACATGAACCGTGAACTCCCTGATGTTCAATCTGATTTTAGAAAAGGCAGAGGAATCAGAGATCAAATTGCCACATCCGCTGGATCATGGAAAAAGCAAGAGAGTTCCAGAAAAACATCTACTTCTGCTTTATTGACTATGCCAAAGCCTTTGACTGTGTGGATCACAATAAACTGTGGAAAATTCTGAAAGAGATGGACAAGCAGACCACCTGACCTGCCTCTTAAGAAATCTGTATGCAGGTCAGGAAGCAACAGTTAGAACAGGACATGGAACAACAGACTAGTTCCAAATAGGAAAAGGAGTATGTCAAGGCTGTATATTGTCACCCTACTTATTTAACTTCTATGCAGAGTACATCCTGAGAAACACTGGGCTGGAAGAAACACAAGCTGGAATCAAGATTGCTGGGAGAAATCAAGATTGCATGCAGATGACACCACCCTTATGGCAGAAAGTGAAGAGGAACTACAAAGCCTCTTGAAGNGGCTGAGCGCAGAAGAATTGATGCTTTTGAACTGTGGTGTTGGAGAAGACTCTTGAGAGTCCCTTGGACTGCAAGGAGATCCAACCAGTCCATTCTGAAGGAGATCAACCCTGGGATTTCTTTGGAAGGAATGATGCTAAAGCTGAAACTCCAGTACTTTGGCCACCTCATGGGAAGAGTTGACTCATTGGAAAAGACCCTGATGCTGGGAGGGATTGGGGGCAGGAAGAGAAGGGGACGACTGAGGATGAGATGGCTGGATGTCATCATGGACTCAATGGACATGAGTCTGAGTGAACTGCAGGAGATGGTGATGGACAAGGAGGCCTGGCGTGCTGTGATTCATGGAGTGGCAAAGAGTCAGACACGACTGAGTGACTGAACTAAACTGAAAAATTAATTAAAAATTAATAAATCAGGAATTTATTCTACAAACAGTAAATATTTTTCTACAAATAATTCTACAAACAATAAAATTTAGGTATTAAGAACATAAATTTTGGAGTAACACAGAGGCATATGAATTGTATAAGTCCCTTCCCTTCTCCGTGGAGAAGGCAGTGGCACCCCACTCCAGTACTCTTGCCTGGAAAATCCCATCGACGGAGGAGCCTGGTGGTGGGCTGTAGTCTGTGGGATCTTGAAGAGTTGACACCACTTCACTTTCACTTCACTTTTGACTTTCAGGCATTGGAGAAGGAAATGGCAACCCACTCCAGTGTTCTTGCCTGGAGAATCCCAGGGATGGGGGAGCCTGGTGGGCTGCTGTCTATGGGGTCACACAGAGTCGGACACGACTGAAGCAACTTAACAACAGCAGCAGCTTCCCTTCTATGAGCCTCTTTTTTGCATATCGTTACAATTGAGCTAATGATTCACGTTTAGCAAGACTGACGCCATTAGATCTGTCATGACAGATCTTATCTTAGAATGCAATTAAAGAAAAAGAAAAATAAATAGGAAAAACATTGTAAACCTTTCAGGATGGCATCTCACTATACAATTTAATCTTCAAAATGTGTCTTCCTTGCCTCCCTCTTCTCTGATTCTTTTTGCAACTCCCGTTGCTGTTTCCTGAGTCACATGTTGAAAAGACATGGTCATGGAAGTTTCTCATTTCGCTTTCAGAGTTTTTGTCCAGTGGCTGAGCTCACCTACATGCTGTGCGGGAGGTAATTCTCAGGGCACTGGAGGAGCTGTGCCAGTAGCCTAATACCGCATGATTCACCTTTTAATGGAGTAGCCCCACCCAGAATCTTCAAGAATACACACCATGGAGTAGGGATCCTGTTTCAAAGGAAGCTTCTGCTGTATTTGGAGAATCTCAGAGATAGTCTCTTGTTTTACACTCTTATTTTTCAGTTTCACAGACATTTGTTGCTATTTAGTTGCTATGTCATGTCTGACTGTCTTGCAACCCTGTGGGCTACAGTCCCCCAAGCTCCGCTGTCCATGAGATTTCCCAGGTAAGAATACTGGAGTAGATTGCCATTTCGTTCTCCAGGGGATCTTCTTGACGCAAAGATTGAACCTGAGTCTCCTGCATTGGCAAGCAGATTCTTTGCCACCGAGTGACTGACATACTTGAATACTACTTAACTCAAGGGATACATGAAATGGCATACCCTTTTTCTCCTTGTATCAGTTGGAGCAATGGAACCTCTAGGAAACACATCTGCATCTATTTCAGCTATGTATAGGGCCATCTATAGCTCTTTATCTGCATCCGTATCTGAATCTCTTCTATTTCTAGCTTTGAAAATGAAGAGGATTTGCTTGTTAAAGCGATTTGACTTTATTTAGTTGTGGGAGCTGATTATGTCATCTCTAGTAAGACTGATTATGATGTCTCTAGTCCTCAAGTCTGCAGCTGGAAGTTGAAGTTCAGGTCATCCAAAAGGGATAGTGGATGTAAAAAAGAAGGAGAACAAGAACAAGCTAGAGCTCATGAGGATAAACTGAAATCAGTTTTATTACCACTCACCTTGACAGCGTAAGTATCTCACCAAAGCTGAAGCCCTTCCTGGTGGAACAAAGCATGCACCAGACCCAGAAGTTGAAACAGCTGAAGGAGGACTTCGGTGAAGCTGGAAGAGCTACAGATTTGCTTACCGCCTCATGCTACTGAGATAAGCCAGCAGGTATACAACAATTACAGCAAAGGGGTGGGCAATCATCTATAACACAATGTATATTATAAAAGAAAAATTGTTTTTCCTATTTATTCTTTTCTTTAATTGCATTCTAAGATAAGATCTGTCATGACAAATCTAATGGTGTCAGTCTTGCTAAACGTGAATCATTAGCTCAATTGTAAGGATATGCAAAAAGAGGCTCATAGAAGGGAAGCTGCTGCTGTTGCTAAGTTGCTTCAGTCATGTCCGACTCTGTGTGACCCCATAGACAGCAGCCCACCAGGCTGCCCCGTCCCTGGGATTCTCCAGGCAAGAACACTGGAGTGGGTTGCCATTTCCTTCTCCAGTGCATGAAAGTGAAAAGTGAAGTGAAAGTGAAGTCGTGTCAACTCTTCAAGATCCCACAGACTGCAGCCCACCACCATGCTCCTCCGTCGATGGGATTTTCCAAGGCAAGAGTACTGGAGTGGGGTGCCACTGCCTTCTCCACGGAGAAGGGAAGGGACTTGTACAATTCATATGCCTCTGTGTTACTCCAAAATTTATGTTCTTAATACCTAAATTTTATTGTTTGTAGAATTATTTGTAGAAAAATATTTACTGTTTGTAGAATAAATTCCTGATTTATTAATTTTTAATTAATTTTTCAGTTCAGTTCAGTTGCTCAGTCGTGTCCGACTGTTTCATGAAACTGTGAATCTAAGAATAATCCAATGCCAGACTATGCTTGTGTTATGGGTGGGTGTGACATATTCAGGCTTTTATGTATTTTTAAAAAGAACAGAATTATAGATTTCCTTGATTGCTCTAAGGCCAGATTCAGTACTCTTCCCTTCAATGTCAGGATACAGGTTTTCTCTCCATTTTCAAAGTCAGCCTCTCCCCTTGACCTCCACCTGTGCGCTTTCCCTCTCACCTCCTCAACTTCAACCTTTTTATTGGTATTTTTCTTGGACATTTAAACATGAAGCAGATTCTCTACTACCAAAAAGTTTTCCTTAACTTTCGGGCCGCTGCAGTCACTGACATGCCCATCATCTATTAACTCTTGTCAGCAGGCATTTTTTAAAACACTGACTATTTGTAAAGCACTGTATTAGTGCCTTAAGATGAGTAGAGGCATTCTTTCCACCAAAGAGGTTTGCAGCGGTAGAAGAGGCTCTCCCTAGATTGTGGCCTGACTTCTGCAACTTCCTAGCTGTGGCAAGTGTCTTTAACTTTCTGCACTTCACCCTCCTTCACCTGAAAAATAGGCAGTATTGCTTAGTTCACTTCAGTTCAGTTCAGTCGCTCAGTCGTGTCTGACTCCTTGCGACCCCATGAATCGCAGCACGCCAGGCCTCCCTGTCCATCACCAACTCCCGGACTTCACTCAGACTCACGTCCATTGAGTCTGTGATGCCATCCAGCCATCTCATCCTTGGTCGTCCCCTTCTCCTCCTGCCCCCAATCCCTCCCAGCATCAGGGTCTTTTCCAATGAGTCAACTCTTTGCATGAGGTAGCCAAACTACTGGAGCTTCAGCTTTAGCATCTTCTTTCCAAAGAAATCCCAGGGCTGATCTCCTTCAGAATGGACTGGTTGGATCTCCTTGCAGTCCAAGGGACTCTCAAGAGTCTTCTCCAACACCACAGCTCAAAAGCATCAATTCTTCAGTGCTCAGCCTTCTTCACAGTCCAACTCTCACATCCATACATGACCACTGGAAAAACCATAGCCTTGACTAGATGGACCTTAGTCGGCAAAGTAATGTCTCTGCTTTTCAACGTGCTATCTAGGTTGGTCATAACTTTTCTTCCAAGGAGTAAGCACCTTTTAATTTCATGGCTGCAGTCACCATCTGCAGTGATTTTGGAGCCCAAAAAAATAAAGTCTGACACTGTTTCTACTGTTTCCCCATCTATTTCCCATGAAGTGATGGGGCCAGATGCCATGATCTTCGTTTTCTGAATGTTGAGCTTTAAGCCAACTTTTTCACTCTCCTCTTTCACTTTCAACAAGAGGCTTTTTAGCTCCTCTTCACTTTCTGCCATAAGGGTGGTGTCATCTGCATATCTGAGGTGATTGATATTTCTCCCAGCAACCTTGGTTCCAGCTTGTAAAGTCACCATAATTCTGTGACTTATGAATAAGTAATCTATGATAGTATGTGGTAACTGGCTGTAAGGGAACAATCCAACTAAAATGGAAATTCAGTGGAAGGTAAAATCACCTTCTGCTATCTCATCAAGTGGAAAAGCTAGCAATTTTAATGGGATCCCCCAAAAATTCCAGCAGTAGAGAAATCTGAGTGAAGCTGTGTAGACCAGAAGTGTGCAGATGTGTGTAAGACATGGCACACAATTTTGAATAACTGCCAAAATGTTTCCACCTCAGCAGCTTGCTAATCAGTGGAGTTGTTAGGTCAAGCACCGAGTGAAGTAGAGCAAGATGGCATAGAATTGGAGACAGATGACGGAGAATGTCAACTTTTAGGAGGTGGATGGAGAAAGAGAATTTGATAAAGAAGCCAGAGGAAGTCTAGAGCAAGAAAATCACCATGTTTCCAAAGGAGAGAGTAATCCACGTGATGAACTGCCTCAGAAGCTGGAGAGGGTGAGAAATGATCAAAAGCCATTTTACTAACCAGGAGCTCACTAGTGAATTTTGAGCATGAGAGGAAAGTCACTCAGCATTGAATTTAAAATTGAGATATTGAGAAAAGAAAACTATGAGAGATCAGTGTTTTATAATTAAATAGGCCGCTGCCATTTGAGAGGATAATGAGCAAAACTTTCTTTTCCTCCCTCTCTCTCTCTCACATTGTCTCTTTCTCTTTTCTTCCCCCCGCCCCCATTGTCTCTTTCTCTTTTAAGAACAGAAATCTTTGGCTTCTATTTGTGCCAATTCCATCTTGTTTCTTTGCCAGTGATGTTTCATTGCTAAAACACTCTGCTGTAAACAAATTAACAAAATTTGCTAACCTATCAACTATTACAGAACTCTTCAAAACCAGCCAGCAGTAAACAAAAGCTGGAGGAATTTGGGTATATGCTGGGATTGTTAATTTACTTAATAACTTTTAAGCATAACTAAATTCTAACCAACACTTTTACCAGTAAAATGGTAATTTGTAAGCAGCTGACTTCACCTACTGCGGGAACATTCATCTTTTAAGTTCAAACCAAGGATATTCACCACTTGTATAGCTATTATATTATATATTTTATTGTATTATATTCCTTATCTCCAGTGTAACAATATAATACATAATGAGAAAGAGCAAAAGGCCCAAAGGAAAGAACAAGTAATCTTAAAAGTTGCCCTTTTGCTTGCTCAAAAGCTTTAACTAATAACCGTAGTCATTAATAACTTATTAAGTGCTAGGGATTTGATTGGAACTTTATTGTCTCTATATTTTCCAGTTACCCCCAATATACAGGTAGGGAAATTGAAAGCTTGATGGTCACTAAATCATCCAGAAGCCCATAGGAGTGAGTGGGTGAGGCAGCACCTCAATGAGAGCTTTTTAAGTCTTTACTCTTCCGTTCTCATCAGCCCAGGGACAGTACATTCAACCCCTGGGTGGATGTAGATGGAAGGCGTTTGATACCTGTCAAAGGACAAATATTTATTAGTCAGAGGTATTTGGCTTTAAGTAACAGAAACTCACACACATTAGCTTAAACAAGCAGAAGGAAACGGGCTGGAAGAACAATGCTGTATTTCAAGGAAGACCTGAGCAAACCGTCGTAGGGAACAACAGAAATCAAGGAAGCTCTAGGACTTAAAAATTAAAGTTATCAGTTGCCTATTATGCAAACACTGAGTGCTTTTTTCCTGGTTCTCTCAGCTTTGTTGACATATGGTTCAAATCTTTGCAAGAAATCCTGTGTACTGGCAAGGAAAGGCTTCCAGTGAGTCAGAGGTCTGTGTGTGGGGCTGTTACCCATTGCCAGGGCCCAGGGCCACATAGCATACACATAGCTATAATGTTCAATTCTCTGTGTCAGGGAGAGTTTTCAGAAAATGGGGAAGAAGAAGACTGGGGAAAACGGCGTCATAAATGGGACAATATTCAGAATAAGACTATCCTAGAAAATCATTACATATATAAATGCTAAATCATGATCTCTTCTGCACTGAATATTGGCATTAAGGAAACGTGAGGACTCACAGGGAAAGAGAACTTCTGACTGACTTTCTACTGTTTTCACAGATGCTATGAGAATGTATGCTGCTGCTGCTAAGTCACTTCAGTTGTGTCCAACTCTGTGCAACCCCACAGACGGTGTAACAGGACAATTTTGTTGGCCTAAGAGAGTTTTGATAGGCAGAGTGCCTGACAAACTATGGATGGAGGTTCATGACGTTGTACAGGGAGCTATAACCAAAACCATCCCCAAGAAGAAGAAATGCAAGAAGGCAAAGTGGCTGTCTGGGGAGGCCTCACAAATAGCTGAGAGAAGAAGGGAAGCAAAAGGCAACAGGGAAAAGGAAAGATATACCCATGTGAATGCAGAGTTTCAAAGAATAGCAAGGAGAGATAAGAAAGCCTTCCTCAGCGATCAATGCAAAGAAATAGAGGAAAACAATAGAATGGGAAAGACTAGAGAGCTCTTCAAGAAAATTAGAGATAAAAAGGAACTCATGTATATGAAATGGGCACAGTAAAGGACAGAAATGGTAAAGACCTAACAGAAGCAGAAGAAATCAAGAAGAGGTTGCAAGAATACACAGAAGAACTGTACAAAAAAACATCTTAATGACCCAGATAACTGTGATGGTGTGGTCACTCACCTAGAGCCAGACATCCTGGGGTGCGAAGTCAAGTGGGGCTTAGGAAGCATCACTATGAACAAAGCTAGCAGAGGTGATAGAATTTCACTTGAGCTATTTCAAATCCTGAAAGATGATGCTGTTAAAGTGCTGCACTCAATGTACAAGCAAATTTGGAAAACTCAGCAGTGGCCACAGGACTGGAAAAGGTCAGTTTTCATTACAATCCCAAAAAATGCTCAAACTACCACACAATTGCATCATTTCACATGCTAGCAAGGTAATGCTCAAAGTAGGTTCACTCTGAGGTAGGTTTCTACAGTATGTGAACTGAGAACTTCCAGATGTACAACCTGGACTTAGAAAAGGCAGAATCATCCATTGGATCAGAGAAAAAGCAGAAGAACTTCAGAAAAAAAACCTACTTCTGCTTCATTGACTATGCTAAGTCTTTGACTGTATGGATCACAACAAACTGTGGAAAATTCTTAAAGGGATAGGAATACCAGATCACTCTACCTGTCTCCTGAGACACCTGTATGCAGTTTAAGAAGCAACAGTTAGAACTGGACATGGAACAATGGACTGGTTCAAAATTGGAAAAGGACTACGTCAAAGCTGTTTATTGTCACCTTGCTTATTTAACTTATATGCAGAGCACATCATGCAAAATCCTGGGCCAGATGAAGCACAAGCTGGAATCAAGACTGCCAGAAGTATCAGTAACCTCAGATATGCACATGGAACTGTGTGAAAGAGGAGAGTGAAAAGCTGTCTTTTTAAAAACTCAGCCTTTGGAAAACTAAGATCATGTCATCATGGCAAATAGAAAAAAAATTGAAACAGTGACAGACTTTCTTTTCTTGGGCTCCAAAATCACTGCAGATGGTGACTGCAGCCATGAAATTAGGAGATGTTTGCTCTTTGGAAGAAAAGCCATGAAACCTAGACAGGGCTTTAAAAAGCAGAGACATCACTTTGCTGACAAGGGTCTGTCTAGTCGAAGCTATAGTTTTTCCAGTTGTCATGGATGGATGTGGTGAGAGTTGAACCACAAAGAAGGCTGAGGGCTGAAGAATTGATTCCTTTGAATGTGGAGCTGGAAAAGACTCTTGAGAGTCCCTTGGGCTGCAAGGAGATCAAACCAGTCAATCCTAAAGGAAATCAACGCTGAATATTCATTGGAAGGATTGAAGCTGAAGCTGAAACCCCAATACTTTGGCTATCTGATGTGAAGAGCTGACTCATTGGAAGAGACTCTGATGCTGGAAAAGATTGAGGGCAGGAGGAGAATGAGGCAACAGAGAATGAGACTCAATGGACATGAGTTTGAGCAAACTCCAGAGATAGTAAAGGACAGGGAAGCCTGGGGTGCTGCAGTCCATGGGGTTTCAGAGTTAGACATGACTGAGTGACTGAACAACAGCAAGGAGCGTGTTAGCTCCTATTTTCCCAGAAGAAACTATGATGCTGAAGGAAGGGTTAATGTCAATTAGGCAACCAGAAAAGGCAGTGAGAGAATGGGCTGAGGGCAACAGGGAGTACATTTTTGAAGAACTGAAAGAAAGCTGGTGTGCCTGTGACACAAATAGCAAAAGGGACCATCAAATTATCATATATTTTCACAGCCCTTTCTCTTTTATATGGACCCTTATCACAGTCACTATTTTAACTTTTCTTTATGTGATTATTGAGTTAATCATAGCTCCTCTTCCCATAATCTTAAGGTAATGAACATATGTTTTAAAATGAGTAACAGATTCAAGGAATAAAAGGAAATTTGGGAAAAAAAATGAGAAAGAGGAAACAGGAGAGAGTGAGCTTCCTTTTTGTTTTTGCTTACCATTGTATTCCCAGGAATCAAACTTCTCTCTGTTTGAAGCCTGAAAACACAGGTGAGCTCTGAACCCACAGTGTCATGTGGGTTCAGCTTCCATTTTCATTCTTGGGCCTTTAATTCAGAAACTTTACCATATGTGGGGGGAATGTCTTCATCCCCCCCCGCTTTGCTCACTTAGCAGCAAGCTCTGAAGGGAGCGGGTGTGTGTAGCAGTTACTACTGTGGGTGTTTGTGCATGTTAGTGTGTGTGAGTGTGTGTGTATGTGAGTGTGTGTGTGTGTGTGTGTGTGTGATAGTGGCCAGGATGAATAAGAAGACCCCAGCCCAACACTTGATACATGAAACAATTTTAAACATAAATTTAAGACATAAGATTTACCCATTGTGATTTTGTTCTTTTACGTCTTTAGGGGAGCTCAAGAAACCCAGAAAGACAATTCTACAGAACATATTTCCTGCATTCCCTCTGGTAACTCTTGTTTATTTACTGGTTAACATTTCCTACCTAACTGTTCTGACACCCAAGGAAATTCTCTCTTCAGGTTTGTACATAAATTGCTAAGTCAATAAATAATAATAAAGACAGCATATGTAAGTATCCCTTTACCATTTGGAACTGTTGTTTGCTTTTCACTGTTTTATAGAGAATCATTGTAATCTTTGAAGATGACAGAGGGGACAAAGAGTATGGTTTGGTTAAGAAATGAGTTTCACATTTAATCATGGTAATATGTTTTTTGCTAGTATGGAAAAGTATACATAACGCTGGCATACGCCTTTCATAATCTCATCTCACCAGAGTGATGATGCTTTGAGATCAGAGCTTATATCTACTAAAACTCTGACAATGTGAATTTTCCAAATATTCTTCTAGATGACGTAAAGAATGATAAACTTGAAATGTAGGACAGTAGCAATTAAAAGAATAGATGCTAATGTATATAGTTAATATGATAAATATTAATATGTAATATAATGTCATTATTTATCATAAATAACTCTAAAATATATGGTGGCAAAGGGCTCTAAACATATTGGAAATTTGACTAAAAGATAACTATTTGAGACCCCTAATTGTAGAATAAAAAATGAAATAAGAAAATCTTAAGGAAATAAAACATATATTTGAAAATGAGCAACAGATTCAAGGAATAAAAGGAAATTTGAGGAACAGGAAATATGAGAGACTAGCAATTTCCTCAAACCAGCATTAGCCTTTGAGTAACCACCTTCTGTGATAAGCTATCAGCCAGTACCTCTGGGACTAATCTCTTTTGAGTAGTTATTACTGCTTTGGTAAATCCTTGGGGCACTGGGAATAAACCTGGGGGAGGTTTAATATGAAAGTCATAACACACTCTGCCTGAGGTTTTGAGCTCCTGCCATGTAGGAAGTTGCCATTTGCATGGTATCAGTGTTGATTCACAGTGGTCTAGCTGTCTTTGGGAGCTGTATGCTAGACATAATCAAAATTCTGAGCATTTGTAAGAACAACCTGACTGCTAAGTTGGATAAAAGCAAGTAGTGTGTTAGTTGCTCAGTCACGTCCGACTCTTTGCAACACCATGGACCGTAGCCTGCCAGGCTCCTCTGTCCATGGACTTTTCCAGGCAAGAATGCTGGAGTGGGTTGCCATTCCATTCTCCAAGGGATCTTCCCGACCCAGGGATCAATCCAGGTCTCTTGCATTGCAGGTGAATTCTTTACCATCTGAGCCACCAGGGAAGCCCTCTACTTTGATTATGTAGAAAATAAATTAACAAAGCTAGCTATAGATGTGGTGAGGGCTGTTGGTCAGCTGGCTAGCTGTAATGGTTCACTGAAGCTGACATCTGTTATGGCCAGTCATGAAGATTGTGAAAAATAATATCTCTTCTCAGCTGTCATAATAGTTGCAACATTTTTGTGGGTGGTATAGTAATTTTGGTATGTGTGGAAGACTCATGAAGTATTTTGACATATTCTTTTAGACATATCCTCAGATCTTGTTTAAATTCTGAAATAATATTTTTATTGCAAATACCTATTTATATTGAATTATGAACTTAAATTAAGAAAAAAATTAGAACTATGCATGAAATCTGTATGTACAGGGACAATCATAACATTATCTGAGAGAGCAAAACATTAAAGATCACCAAAATATTCAATTAATTTGAAATAGATAAATAATTTCCAGCAAGTCATATAATAGATCACCCTGAGCTTTTCCAAAGATCATATTTTTGAAGAATGCTTAAAGTAAAAAGACAATAATGAGAGAATTTCATTGTATCTACCACTAGCGCCGCCTGAGGGCTTCCCAAGCACGCTAATGGTAGAGAATCCGCCTGCCAAGGCAGGAGGCTTAAGAGAGGTGAGTTCAAACCCTGGGTTGGGAAGATCCCCTGGAGGAGGGCATGGCAACCCACTCCAGTATTCTTGCCTGAAGAATCCTGTGGACAGAGGAGCCTGGCGGGCTGCAGTCCCTGGGGTCACAGAGAGTTGGACATGACTGAAGTGATTTAGCAATGAAAGAAAAGGCAGGATCTACATCACAATATCTGCTGCTGCTGCTGCTGAGTCGCTTCAGTCGTGTCCAACTCTGTGCGACCCCATAGAGGGCAGCCCACCAGGCTCCCCCATCCCTGGGATTCTCCAGGCAAGAACACCGGAGTGGGTTGCCATCTCCTTCTCTAATGCATGAAAGTGAAAGGGAAAGGAAAGTCGCTCAGTCGTGTCCGACTCTTAGCGACCCCATGGTCTGCAGCCCACCAGGCTCCGCCGTCCATGGGATTTTCCAGGCAAGAGTACTGGAGTGGGGTGCCATTGCCTTCTCCACATTACAATATATGACAGAAAGTAAATAGTTAATACTGATCTGCAGGTGGTTTTTGTTTAGTCCTTACTAAAGTTTCTGTCGAGTCTGACCTCGATGCGTCTGCTCAGCAGGGGTTCCTTTATTTACTTCCAAACCTACCACTGCATTCCAGTATCTTCCACAGTGAGGGTCAGATCTAGCAGGCGGGAAATAAGAATAGGCAAGTGCTCCTGTGGGGTCACAAGTTAGAGCGTCTGCTATTCTGAAATGTCAGCTTAACTTGATCACCAACGGAGTCCATCTTTTCATCTTCACTTGAATTTAAACTGACTTTCAGTCTGGACGAAGAAGAGTTTCACGGGAGCACCCTTTAGTTGCAGCAAAGGAAAGAGGCAACAACTTGACCGCATAAGGATACTACTGGAGAAAGCTGGCCTGATGCTGTAATTACCAGAATAGTGAAATAGTCTGGGTAGGCTCAGCACGCTAAAAGCTTTACTTGGATTTTCATATTTAACCCTGTCGGTAATACAGAAGGCAGATACTACTGTTGTCTCCATTTTACAGAAAAGGAAACAGGTTTATACAAGTTGAGTCACTTGCCCAAGGTCACACAGCATGAAGTGGAAACAAGCTTCAAATCTGGGCAGTTTCTTTGGGATGTTTGTCTCTCACTAAGTACAGAATATAAGAATGAACACTCGGAGGAAGCAGCATTTTAGTCACCATCAACTCTGGTTGACTTGCAGCCAGCCTTGCTATTCAGTTCTTGCTTCTGCTTCCATCTAATAATGTAATGAAAGTCGCTCAGTTGTGTCCGACTTTTTGCGAACCCAGGGACTATACAGTCCATGGCATTCTCCAGGAAAGAATACTGGAGTGGGAGCCTTTCTCTTCTTCAGGGAATCTTCCCAACCAGGGATCGAACCCAGGTCTCCCGCACTGCAGGCAGATTCCCAGGGAAGCCCATCTAGCCATCCCCTAATTGTATCAGTTATGAGTAGCCACTAGGATTTGAGTATCTAGCTAGGTATGCTGGGTGTAGAAAGGAATAAGACTTGGCTTCCGCAATCAGCCAGAGTTTAGTCTACCTGGACAGTCAGTACACAGGGAGGGTACACAGGGAAACCGCTGATCCTCAGTGTTTTCAGACCTAAAACGGGAATAAATAATGCTTACCTCCTAAGAATGTGGGATGTATTAAATGAGCTAAGGCATGCAAACAGTACAAAGCCACAGTGATAGTTATTATTACTTATATTATTATTTGATATTCATTTGCATCAAAATGGAAGGCAGGGGACTTCCCTGGTGGTCCAAGGGCTGAGACTCGGCTCCCAGCGCAGGGGGCCTGGGTTAGGGAATTAGATCTCGTATGCTGCAACCAAGACCCAGCACAGCCAAATAAATAAATATTACATTAAAAAAAAAAAAAAGGAAGGCAAGGGTAACCATAGTGTAAGTAGTTGAAGTTTGTCTCTAATACCCACATGCGTGCTCTTTTTTCCTCTCTCAGTTTTTAGATAATTGATAACAGGCTGTGAAATGATAGGTTATCTTTCTCAAGGGTATTTTACCCATTAAAAGGAGTTTTCTTAATGATTTAAGCCTTAAATGAGTGACCCTCTGATTAAAGGGTTTCATAAATTGTAACTTGTTATGTTATACTTTGGGGCTATAGATTTGTATTTATCTCTTAAAGACATCACAAAAGTGACTGACTTTTCTCCCTAGGACTTTTCTTTATGTGAATTGCTTACATTAACTTCCTAATATTTTATGGTTTTGTTTTTAAAATCTAGCTCTTTGGTTTATATAAAACTTGTTTTTAATGTATATTTGAAAGAAGTCTTCTAAACGTATGTTCTTTTTTTCTGAAATGAATAGCCAATTACCAATCTGTTTTGTTTTGATAGTTTTTAATTTTAAAATATATATGGTCTATTTTTGAATGACTTATTCTATTAATCTATTCTGTATTAGTATGCAGTTTCTTAAAAATAGCAATGTTTCAGTTACCCTATTGGGTTGAATATTGTCTCCCAAAATTCATGTCCTTACCTGAACCTCAGAATATGAATCTATTTCGAAACCATGCTTTTACAGATGTAGTTAGTTAAGAAGAGGTCATACTGTGTATAGGATGGGCACTTAATTCAACAAGATGATGTCTTTGAAAGCAGATGAGCAGAGCCGTGCAGAGGGAAGATGTGTGATTGGACACCGAGAATGCCGTGGACTTCTGAGGCAATGTTTGGAGTAATGTATCTGCAAGGAGATCCAACTAGTCCATCCTAAAGGAAATCAGTCCTAAATATTCATTGGAAGGACTGATGATGAGCTGAAACTGCAATACTTTGGCCACCTGATGTGAAGAACTGACTCATTTGAAAAGACCCTGATGCTGGGAAAGATTGAAGGCAGAAAGAGAAGGGGGCGACAGAGGATGAGATGGTTGGATGGCATCACTGACTCGATGGACATGAGTTTGAGCAAACTGCTGGAGTTGGTGATGGACAGGGAAGCCTGGCATGCTGCAGTCCATGGGGTCACAAAGAGTCAGACACGACTGAGCTGATCTGATCTGAACTGATCTGCAAGTTGGGGAAAATGCCAAGAGTGGCTAGAAACTTGACCCTTCAGAGAAGGCAGGTGGACTTCCCACAGAACTGTGGGAGAGTAAATTTCTGTTTTTTTCATGTCACCTAGTTTCTGGTACTCTATGGCAGCCCTAGGGAACGCACACAGTTTTTAATGCTCTTAAAGAAAAGTCCTATTTGGTTATCTGGTAGTGTATGTCAATTTTCCTCATCTTGTGAAAAACGAGTATTAGTTATTACTGCCTTTTCATATGCCATGGTAAATTCTATTTGAATTTCTATTTTCATTACTTGGTTGTACTGGTTACTTGTGGAAGAACTCACATTTTCCAATACTGAGTCTTTCTTTTCAAGATGATTTCTTGCTATTTATTAGGTTATCTTTATGTCTTCAAAGAAGTTTTATAATTTTCTTTACAAAGGTCATGCAAATTTTTGTTCATTCCTATATATTCCATATTTTCTTTCTTTTTTAATATTGAAGAAGGCAATGGCAACCCATTCCAGTACTCTTGCCTGGAGAATCCCAGGGACGGGGGAGCCTGATGGGCTGCCATCTATGGAGTCGCATAGAATCGGACACGACTGAAGCGACTTAGCAGCAGCGGCAGCAGTTTGACAGCATTTATGTTTGGGATAATTTAATCCCTCATTATTTTTTTCCAACTGGTGATTGTTGGTATTTAGGAAAGCCATTTTTATTGTGGATGATCTTGTATTTGGCTACTTAACTGAACTCTCACTATTTCAATAATTTTTTAGAAGACTATTTCTCATTTGCTAGGAAGATAATTGTTATCTTCAGGAAAAGAATTTTGTTTCTTCCACTTTAGTTTTTAGATATCATTTATATGTTTTGCCTTGTGGTGATGACCAACACCTCCAGAACAAGGTTGAAATCTATAATGATATTTGCATCCTTGCTCTGATCTTAACTTCAGTGGAAATAATTTTTATATTTTACAATTAAAAATAACTAATGCAAGTTTATACGTATATGCAATCACATAGGTATTTATAGGGAAATTCTTATTCTAGCATATTTTTCTTTTCTTTCCTTACAGTGATAACCTTTTGTTTGGTTGAGTAAAAATAAATATGAATTCCCCGCCCCCCCCCCGAAAAAGTAAGAGAGACATGAGGCTTTCATGAACCCTGAAGAGTAGATGTATATTTCTACATTGCACCATCTTTCTATCTCAAGCATTCCCATCATCACTGCGGACTCATCAAAAGAGATGATGGTTCCGTGACTTTCCCTGTGGTTATCTGTTCACTCTGGCGGGTAAGACAGCTCTACATATGGTCCTCTGCACTTTTCTAAAACAGTTTCTAACGTGATTCACCTGAGATTTCCTTTGTCAATATTCTGGGGAATTCTCTTACCTCCACCTGTTTCTTTTGTCCCACGTATTTCTCTTTTTCAATTGATTCTTCGTTTTGGAAGGGCATGTTATTTTGTAACTTCATGTAAAAGGTAATAGGAGAAAAATTTCATGAGATATAGCAAGTATGTAAGTGTCTATTTTATTTTCCTCCTTGAGTGATAGCTTGCAAGTAATAGAAGTCTTTGGAAATAATTTTCCTTCAGAATTTTGAAGGTATTTCTCCATTGAATTCTAAATTCCAATATTGCTGTTGACATTTTAAAATCATTCTAATTTATAAAATTTCTTGTTTAATTGTTCTGGTTAGACATTCTAGTATATTCTAATTCCGAATCCTATATATGCGGCCAAAGCCCTGTTTTTTCCCCCGCAACCTGAAAAAAATGTAGGTATGTTTTTGATTTTCAGTATTTAAAAAAATTCAATGGTAATGGATTTTTATGTGTCTTTATTTTCACCTATTGTGTTGGACCTTCATGAGCCTTTTCAAAATGGAAAATATTTTGGTTTGGGGAAATTTTCTTGGATCATTTCATTGATAAATGCCTCCTCTCTCTTTCTGTTGGTTTTTCTGGAATTTTTGTTATTTTCGTGTGAACCTCCTGAACTTGTCTTTTGATTTTCTTATCTCTCATTTCCTATTTTTAACCTCTATTTGTTTGCTTGTTGTTATTTTTTGTTGCCATTTGTTGTTCAGCCGAGTCCAACTCTTTGCAACCCCGTGGACTGCAGCACGCTGGGCTTTCCTGTCCTTCACCATCTCCCAGAGCTTGCTCAAATTCATGTCCATTGAGTCAGTGATGCCATCCAACCATCTCATCCTCTGTTGTCCCCTTCTCCTCCTGCCTTCAATCTTTTCCAGCACCAGGGCCTTAATGAGTTGGCTCTTTGCATCGGGTGGCCAAAGCATTGGAGCTTCAGCTTCAGCATCAGTCCTTCAAATGAATATTCAGGACTGATTTCCTTTAGGATTGCCTGGTTTGATCTTGCTGTCCAAGGGACTCTCAAGAGTCTTCCCCACTCCACAGTTCAAAAGCATCAATTCTTCAGCACTCAGTCTTCTCACATCCATACATGACTACTGGAAAACCAATAGTTTTCAGATGTTTTGTGAGCCTTAACTGTCTGCTCATAATTAATAATAATGGACCAAAAAGTTGATGGGAAACTCCAAATGTATACATATAGCTTACTTGCTATATATATGGCGATCTGAGTGAACCAATTGTTAAGGCATTGTCAAAGTCAGAATCTGAACATCTTTCATCTTGGGTAGTCAGGTTCCCCAGAGAAGTCTTCTAATCTTCTTAAAGGCAGGACCCTGACTTTCGGGTATTGGGAGGTGAGCTGGGGAATGAGACTAGAGAGCACAGTCTCTGCAGTTAGTAATCGGTGAATATAAACTCGTCTCATTTGCACAGAGTACCTAGAACTTCAACTGTGCTGATATCGCCCATCAATAAATCTGCAGTCATTTGCTATGGTAGCACAGGAGCAGTTGCCTAGAGATTAAGACTAGAACTGAATTCTAGATCATTTCCACATAATCTTATTTAAGTGATGTAACTGCCCCAGCCCCAGTCAGACCTAATTCCATTAATTTACATGATGTTTTTGAGCATTCTGCAGAGTAAATCACTTTGTTTCTCAACTTCTCCTGCTTTAAAGACCCACATTTGTAATGCATCTTTAATGAATTTGCTTTCCAATTTACAATATTTTGGAATATTTTTCTAAAAAAAAAAAACTTTTCTCTTTTCCCCCTTCTTCATGGGGTTATTTATTTGAAAACTTCTTCATTCTGGTTTTACTGGGATTACATAAGAGTGAAGGTACAGTGTTTTGGGCAGAATAGTGGGTTGGGTAGCCTTGCCTTTCTCAAGGAGATCTTCCCCACCCAGGGATCAAACCCAGGCTCCTCCATTTCAAGGGGATTTTTAAATTTTTTTATTTTTTTTTATCATCTGAACCATCAGGGAAGCCCCAAATCTTTGAGCATTTTAATATATAAGGGAGATCTTACAGGTTGTCCCCTTTTCCTTCCCTTACCTGATTTTATTCAGGTAAAAAGCAAAATTACATTTATCTTCAAGGGGATGAATCATAATGGATCTTGGCTAACCCCTGTAATCTCATACTCCTGGCCTGTGATTTATTTAGGAGTGGGTGTGAGACCAGCTTTTGCCAACAAAATGTAAGAGAGAGTCCACTGCAGGGCTGATGAGAAATATTGCTCTCTCTGATAAAAAAGAGAACCCAGAACAATCTCTCTGTCTTTTCCTTTCTTGGATTTTACCATGTAAAGGTGGGATGCTTGAAGCTGTGCTGACCATCTTGTAACCCTGATATGCAAGTCAAGAGAACACGGAGAAATGGAACACTCATCTTGTGAAGGTGGAAATATAACCAGCCCTAGAACTGCTTCCCTCCAGATTTCTTTATGTGACTTAATTTAATACACTTATGATTTAAGATACTTTTATCGAGTCTGCTGCTGCTGCTAAGTCGCTTCAGTCGTGTCCGACTCTGTGCGACCCCATAGACGGCAGCCCACCAGGCTCCCCCGTTCCTGGGATTCTCCAGGCAAGAACACTGGGGTGGGTTGCCATTTCCTTCTCCAATGCGTGAAAGTGAAAAGTGAAAGTTAAGTCTCTCAGTCGTGTCTGACTCTTCGCGACCTCATGGACTGCAGCCCACCAGTCTCCTCCATCCATCCAGTCCACTTTAAACCAAAAGTATTTTAACTGGAAAAATGGTAAAATGCGAGGTGTTTGGTGGTCATCAAGTGATGAGATGGTAATCAATATCTTTGAACCTGTTTTATCATTTACAAACGGGAGTTAACACTCACCACTTAGGTATTTATGAGAATTAAATGAGGTAACTTAATTTAAAGTGAGGGGGTGTGTGGGAAGCATGTCACAAGGAAAAGGATACATGTCTGCATACAGCTGACTCATTTGTTGTACAACAGAAATTCACACAACATTGTAAGGCAATTATGCTCCATAAAAAATAATAACAACATTTTATAAAGTAAAATAAGGTGCTTTTCTCAGTTCTGGTAGCTGGTAATCTCTAAATAAATAATAGTAAACCTTATCTTAAATTAATTAAGACATCTAGCTTCTTTCGTTTTAATAATTGTCTTAATAACACTCATTTTTTGGCCTAATGAGACTATACACACTTGGGAAGCAAGCCCAACCTTATGTGTATCTTTTCATGTCCGGTATGAGGCACAGGATAAATGTTCCATAAAATTAATGAAACATAATGAACATAGTAAGCATGCAATGCCTTTTTATTAAGTTAATGAATAAAAGGGTGAGTGAATTAGTGCGAATTGTCTACAGTGTCTATTGATTACCCTAAATTATTAGAAGGAAAGGCAACGTAGTATCCGAGTAAGCTCTGTGAAAAATCTGGCAGAGCTCCTCGAGAGACGGTGGGATCGACGGCAATGTGAGCTCTATATGGAACGTTGCACCGTGTCCCTTACGATAAAGCAATCCACCGCCTTCTGGGGAAGTATCCCGGAGCTGCGCAAGCAAAATCTCTTTGAACTGTGTTAGGACAGAGCTTGTCTCTCACCCTATCTGGAATTTTATCTTAGAATCTTACAGGCTTATGCAGCATTAAATTGCATTTTATAGAATACACATTTAGCATTTTGCCATAAGCAGAACTCATTAAAACAAATGGAATGTACCAGAGAGGTTTCTACAGAACAAGGTGTTCCTTGTAAAAGCCCAGGGCCTCTGTAATTCTCTTCTCTTTCTGAATGGATGGTTCATTCTGGGCACCAAGCAGAGCTCCAAATCCAATGTCATCATCTGCTGGTCCCAATCTTATCACCACAGTTTGTATTTTTAAAGGAAATACATAAAACTGAAAGATAATATTCTTTTCATTTGCTCACAGGAAACAAGCATTGTATTTTTCACTGAAAAATTCTGGCTCACACAACCCTTGACATCACAGCTGATCTCAAAGCCCATTCTTGTTTTGGAATTTTTTGAAAGTTTGATCGCAAGTTCTGGAGAAATCATGATTTAAAAAGCAAGAGCTCAAACTGTTTTGATGCTGGTTCAACAGGATCCAAGGTACCTCAGGCCAATGTAAATGAAATGACTTAAACCAATGATCAAACTTGGGTGTAATGTCCTCGAGAAAGAAGTAAGTGATTTATGTCTAAATATTTTATGAACCTAAAGGCTGAATCTGAGAGAAACAGCTCTGAAAAGCCAAAGTCCCTGATGAATTAGTGGTATCGTTTCTTTGGTTACTCTTCTGGAAAGACACTGAAAGAGTCTGGGGATAGTATCTGAGGTTAAGGGGGAAAGGCGCTAACAGGACAGTGCCATACGATTTCTTTACCTTGCAGATGAGCTGAAAGACAACCTTGCTGAGTCTTCAAACCCCAGTCACTGGAAGACTCACCTTGTGCTCTGATACGGGGTGTCTGTTCACAGATTTGTGAATCAGTGATGACAGAAGGGAGAGTCTGGTTGACAGGTGGAAGCTGACTGCACTAAGGAAATTTTCAGCTGTGGTAAAACTAATGAAGAGAGGGCTGAAGCTCCAGTGAGACAGGATTCAGTAAAAACTCTAGAAAGCAGGGTATGCAAAGTGTTTGAGAATGACGGTGTCACCCTGTCCTGAGATGGAGATTCCGTATGTTTGACACTGATGATGGAGGTGTGCATGACAATATCTTATCCTCCTAAAATTGTTGCTTAAATGAAATTATGCCTATAACAAAGACAATACTCGTCATTATATGTGAGGCAAAAGTAGCTATCAAGCGGAGGCAATTATTTAGATTGTCTTTGGATACTACTCTAAATCAGACAGCTATGATAGGAACAGGCCAACCATTCTATCTCAGACATCCATGATTTACTGATTCTGATTTTTATAGCAAGAGAGAATGGATAAAAGAATTTCTGACATGGAGAGAGAGAATCGTCTTTCATTCCACATCTATCAAGACTCCTTTAAAAGCACTAGAGAATGCCCAGCAAAGTTGAAGCCAGTGCTGATCATGAGACTCAGAGTTCATTGACACACAATGTGTCTGAGATTGTACAGAAGTTATCTGTGGCCAAGTCTATCTCAAAAACTCTCCCTTCCACTCTTCTCCTCCTCATTACAGATGGCCAACTTTCTATTGACTTCTTTCAAAATTTCCAACAAAGGTTAAAGATAGTTGGCTACTTGAGAAAAATTGAGCACATTAAAGGATGTGGCTAAGCTACATACTATTTTCAAAATTTGAAGAGGAATATTTCAGACAGACAGAATAGAGTAAAACAGAAAGAAAAGAAAGTCTTTAAAGTTGCATTGAGGAGCTCAGGAAGATAAGAACCCATCTGCAGAAATGGGAAGATGTGGCACATGGATTTTTTTTTTTTTTTTTTTTACTGGTGTTTGAAACTCCTCATGTACAAGATTGAACTTCTTCCCAAGCAAGGCTTCTCTAGGTTTACCTCTCAGTAAGTGGCATCAGTATCTTTCCAGCAATGTAGACTCACACTTAAGCACCATCTTTGAGCCCTCCTCCCCCTCCCTCCCCCATATTCAACAGGCTACCTAAAAGTGCTATTGCTTCTATCTTGACAGGGTTTCTCACATTGCCTCTCTCTTTTCCATTGCCATAGCTACCTTCTTAGTACAAGTCCTTAACTTCTGACCACCAATTCTAGAGTGTTTGCCAATATCAACAATCCTTTTTTAAAAAAAAAAAGTAGTTGCTGCCATACCTTCTTGTGGTATCCTAGGCAGATGTTTGGTCTTTGGCTCACATCCCTGACACAGAGCTCCTAAAACTCTTGGATTTTCCTGAGTGATCAGGGTGGGGGGAAAAAAAAGCTTCTTTTGTTCTAATGAGGTGACTCTTAGGGATCCCTAGATACCTTCAGTATGGTGTTATGTCATCAGAAAACCCAAGCCTTGATTAGAAGCTTAGAAATTTTAGCTCTGCTTTCCCAGTCTCCCGGAAGGGGAGGGTCTGGAGATTAAGTTAACCACTTATTATTTAGGTTATTATAATAACCTCCTGTTATTTAATCAACCATGTTTATGTTATGAGACTCTTAAATGGTGGGGTTTGGAGAGCGTCTGGCTGGTGAACACATCTGTATGCCAGAAGGGGGCACACCCCACCTCTAAGGAGACGGAAGCTCCCGCACTCAGAACTCTCTGAATCATGCCCTGGGTGCCTCTTCGCCTGACTGTTCATTTCTATCGTTATAATACCTTTTCTAATAACCCAGTAAACGTAAGTGAAGTGTGTTCCTGAGTTCTGTGAGTCATGCTAGCAGCTAACTGAACCTGAGGAAGGGATTGTGGGAAACTCTAATTTCTAGCTCGTCAGTCAGAAGTATGAGAGACTGAGGTTTGCAGTTGGAATCTGAAGTGGAAATGATCTTGTGGATTTTATGGGTTTTCTGGATCTTCCTGCTAACATTAATGACCCCCCTGAGAGGGCACCCAGACAAATTTTCCACATATTATCCATCTTCATTTCACATAAAATGCCAGGAACCAGCACCTTGTGAATCAGTTCAGTTGCTCAGTCGTGTCCGACTCTTTGCAACCCCATGGACTACTGCACGCCAGGCTTCCTTGTCCATCATCAACCTTGTGAATATCAGACTGGAAAATGATATACCATTCAGTATGTATTATTATATTATGTATATGTACTATTACTGCCATTTGGAAATTATAAAATAAATTTGAAATCTGAAAAAAAAAACCCATAATCAAATAACCCCTAAAAATGTGTTTATTATATAGTCTACTAAATCTAGGTCATATATTGAATTCTAAGCTTAACTTTCTTTGGCAGACTTATCTGAAAATTCTTTAAGTCTCTGAAATAGGCAAACTAAGATCATATGGGTTTAATTAGCTTATTCAAGACAGTGAATTATGATGGTCAGTGGAAATTAACACCAGTTTTCAGGGAATAAAGTAAATCATGCTCTGGGCATTGCCAAAATATGTTATTTGGATTGTTTCGGCCTCAAAAAAGCTAGTTCTCTTAAATGATTCAGTAAATAAACTTGATCTTACTCCAAGCATCCCCAAGATTTTAACCACAGAAATTCTTTTAATTGTACTACTTTGTTTTAAAACAATGGTATAGAATTTGGAAACCCTACACACAAATGAAAATAAATTATCTTACAAAGTAAAAAAGAGATGATTTTTGTATTCAAGGAATGTTTATACAGCCACTATTTGCCAAGCAAAAACTTTTCAAGACTTCAAATGTAATCTAAGGATGGAAATGGGAGATAATCTGATAAATAGGAGGCTACAGCATCAGAGCCCGTTCAACCCTTTCCCAGTACCCAGAGGAAAGGCCAGTATAGGCTTTACCTGATACAATTTCAGTTGAGATTAAAGACAAAATTACCAGAGAGAACAAGTCAGCTTTGTACCTCAGTTCAGTTCAGTCGCTCAGTCGCGTCCGACTCTTTGCGACCCCATGAATCGCAGCAAGCCAGACCTCCTTGTCCATCACAAACTCCCAGAGTTCACTCAAACTAATGTCCATCGAGTCAGTGATGCCATCCAGCCTTCTCATCCTCTGTCGTCCCCTTCTTCTCCTGCCCCCAATCCCTCCGAGCATCAGGGTCTTTTTCAGTGAGTCAACTCTTCGCATCAAGTGGCCAAAGCACTGGAATTTCAGCTTTAGCATCATTCCTTCCAAAGAAATCCCAGGACTGATCTCCTTTAGAATGGACTGGTGGGATCTCCTTGCAGTCCAAGGGACTCTCAAGAGTCTTCTCTAACACCACAGTTCAAAAGCATCAATTCTTCAGCACTCAGCTTTCTTCACAGTCCAACTCTCACATCCATACATGACCACAGGAAAAACCATAGCCTTGGCTAGACAGACCTTTGTTGGCAAAGTAATGTCTCTGCTTTTGAAGGCAGGAGACCCCGGTTCGACTCTTAGGTTGGGAAGATCAGCTGAAGAAGGGATAGGCTACCCACTCCAGTATTCTTGGGCTTCCCTTGAGGCTCAGCTGGTAAAGAATCCACCTGCAATGTGGGAGACCTGGGTTCAATCCCTGAATTGGGAAGATCCCCTGGAGAAGGGAAAGGCTACCCACACCAGTATTCTGGCCTGGACTATAGAGTCCATGGAGTCTAAAGAGTCAGACACAACTGAGCGACTTCACTTTACGTCATTTCAACCAATGGATTTACTTGATATATTTATAAAAAGATAATCCAAGGTTATTGACTTTAGGAGGAGAACTCAGATTAACTGGTTTCAGATTAAGAAACTTCTCACGACTGGCTTCCTGCCAAATTGTTAATAAATATGCAGACCCAATCAAATACAAAAGTGGTGTTTCTTTTGTGCAACTTGGCTTGCATTTTCCTGAAAGTTATCAGTGAGGGCAGGGCACTGATTTATCTACCAAACCATTTTATGGGCCAGAGGGCTTTTCAAGGAGATGTGCCCATATGTTACCTTCACAAGTCTGAGTCTTGGGAACTGTTCCTAACTGATGTTGATGGTGGGGTTGTCCACCGTCCAGCTCTGCTAGCTAATCCACTTCCAAACAGCAGCTGAGGAGCTGCAGCCAAGGTCCTCCGTACAGACCCTTATGCTGATTGGAGGAAGCCCTAGGAGAAGGCTTGGAGCAAAAGGGAGAAAAGTCCAGGCTTTTGAGAGACAAATCTGACTGTGGAAGCCTTGAGATCTCATCACTGCCCCTGGAATTCTACCATGAGGGGACAATTAATTTCTGCTGGATGAGAAGAGAATAATGAATTTAACTCATCTTATGTCCTCTGTTACCATTAGCATGGTTATCATCAACGTTTAATTATTGAGTGCCTACTGGTGACAGTGAAGGACAGGGAAGCCTGGCGTGCTGCAGGCCATGGGGTCTCCAAGAGTTGGACCTGACTTAGCAACTGAACACTGGGTACATGCCCTTTAACTAGGGAATATGTAGCTCTTATAAACCATGGAAAAGTACCGGGGTCCAGCCCTGGTTGGATCCAGGGTATCCAAAGCGTGGACGGCAAGGTGAGAGAGATATATAGAAATAGAGAGAAAGAAGGAAAGAATTTGCAGTTAAGAGAATAGAGGAGAGAAAGAAGCTGATATTCCTTGGTTTACACAGAAAGCCAATAAAGCCTCAGACAAGGGACTTTTCTGTTCACATAGGCCACAAGTGCCCTCTCGGTCTCCTGAAGGAGTGAAGACGCAGAGCGCCTTCTTGGTCAGGTCTCAGAAGCCCAGGCAAAAAAGTTGTGCCTGTGCCGAGCGCGCTGGAGGGAGGTCACCCCTGCGGAGACCCCATGCGGGGCAAGCCATCGCCGCCGTCCTGGGAGCCAAGGGCCCCCGCGCCTGCTGTCCCACCGAGGGGGAGGCCGAATCTCGTGTGGTTGTGGAAGTAGCTGCCCCCTACCCCTCTTCCTCCGCACCCCCCTACCCTGCTCTCTGCCTGCTGCCGGATATACTCCCATTTACCAAACAGACCTTCTCCACATGGTTTCTGTTAAATAGAAAGGGTAATTAAAAGTCGCACCACCACCTCTGCCTCGTCCCTCCCCCAACCCTTCCCAAACCTCCTAGTGGTTATTTTTGTTCTTTAGCCCAGGTTAGGCTAAGTACTATCCCCGAAAGCCTTCTGGTCTGATTCCCAGGATCCCTTCGTATGGTTCCATTAAGGGCGCCAAACTGCTTTAAAACTGCTGCCTTGGAGCCACTCAGAAACCTCCAGGATTTTTGCCCTGGCCAGCTTCACGGAGAAGCTCTTGAGCAGAGGAAGGTAAAGGCCTCTGTTGAATGTCGACTTAAAGAATGCTGCTGCTGCTGCTAAGTCGCTTCAGCAGTGTCCGTTTTTGTGCGACCCCATAGACAGCAGCCCACCAGGCTCCTCTGTCCCTGGGATTCTCCAGGCAAGAATACTGGAGTGGGTTGCCATTTCCTTCTCCAGACTTAAAGAATATTCACAATCTAAAAATTGAGTGTTATATTTTATTTGGTGGGCAATTTAAAGACTTCAGGCCCAGGAGACAGCATGTCCAAGTGACACTGAGAGAATTGCTCAGAAGAGGCGAGGGGAGGAGCCAGGTTATACGAAGTTTTACAGCAAAGGGCAGTAGTCTGACTATCAAATGATTATTGTTAATTAAAGAAAACCAGATATCCTAAGGTAAGAAATTTGGTGCTTTTCTATGTACGGGAAGATGTGTGAGTCTGTTGTTCAGTTGCAAAGTCATGTCCAACTCTGAGACCGGTGGACTGCAGCACGCCAGGCTAACCTTTCACTATCTCCCAGAGTTTGTTCACATTCATGTCCATTGAGTTGATGATGCCATCCAACCATCTCATCCTCTGACACTCCTTCTCCTCTTGCCCTCAATCTTTCGCAACATCAGGGTGCTCTCCAGTCAGTCAGCTCTTCACATCAGGTGGCCAAAGAATTGGAGCTTCAGCTTCAGGATCAGTCCTTACAATGAATTTTCAGTGTTGATTTCCTTTAGGATTGGTTAGTTTGATCTCCTTGCTGTCCAAGGGACTCTCGGGTCTTTTCCAGTGTGCGTGAGTGCTAAGTTGCTTCAGTCATGTCTGACTCTCTGTGACCCTTTGGACTGTAGCCCACCAGGCTCCTCTGTCCATGGGGATTCTCAGGCCAAGCATATTGGAGTGGGTTGCCATGCCCTCCTTCAGGGGATCTTCTGACCCAGGGATCCAACCCGCATCTCTTATGTCTCTTGTATTGACAGGCAGTTTTTTACCACTAGCGTCCAGCACCACAATTCAAAAGCATCAGTTCTTCAGTGCTTAGCCTTCTTTATGGTACATCTCTCACAACTGTACAGGACTACTAGAAAAAACATAACTTTGATTATATGGACCTTTGTTGGCAAAGTGATGTCTCTGCCTTTTAATATGCTGTCTAGGTTTGTCATAGCTTTTCTTCCAAGGAGCAAGTGTCTTTTCATTTCCTGGCTGCAGTCACCGTCCGAAGTAATTTTGGAGTCCGGGAAAATAAAATCTGCCACTGTTTCCACTTTTTCTCCTTCTGTTTGCCATGAAGTGATGGGACTGGATGCCATGATCTTACTTTTGGGCTCACTGAAATCATTCCTTTCATATGCATCTCAGTGCTGTGGGGCCAATATCTTGTGTTGTTTTTTTTTTTTTTTTTTTAACATCCTGAGCATCCTTGGGAGTGGCTGCAGCCTAATGGCTGCCCGGTCTCCTTCAGGAGTGCCCTCAGGGCTTACGTTGGAGGGCTGTGATCCCTGATGACTGTTACTTTCTTGTTTACTGATATGGCAGGAAATACTCCATTTCTCATGAAGGTCTAATTGCCTAATGCTTCTGGTCTTACGCTTTAATTAACGTTTTACTACTCCAAGGAGATACAGTTCTCTATGTCAATAGGTGTTATTCGTTCTTTCAGTATTTGTGGTTTTTTTTTTTTTTTTTGCTGTATGCAGGCATAGCTTATTAGAATAACACTCTTTAAAAAACCCGAGGTGAACAGTTTTAGAGATGATTTTGCAGACTAGCCTGGCCACAGAAATTCAGTTTAACCAGCAACATTTGTATGGTTGGGTCTACACCGTCTCCTTTGCTGGGCCCCATTCCTCTACCAACCCCCCACAAAGACAAAAAAAATGTTAGCTTCTGGAAAAATAGTCCCTTAATTGGGGTTGGGGTTTGTGGTCCAAGAAAAAAGGGAACTGATAAGTTGTAGAATCACAGTGTTGTAACTGAAAAGTTCCTTGGAATTCATCATGAATAAGTCTGTCAGTTTATTGAGGAGACTCCCAAAGTGTAGGGTTTAGGGACAATCCACCTGGCTCATGAGTAGAGGACTCACTCAGAACAGGGGCCTAATGTGGGGAAAGACTTGGACATCAAGTGCTTTATCATGGACAGAAAAAGGACTGATCAAATTCAGCTCAATCGTAACACATTCTCCCTGTTTCTCTCTCTCTCCTGCCTTTTGCCCTGCAGCTAACTCCCTGTCCTGCTCTGGGTCTTGCATATTTGGGGAGTTCCAGCCCTTTCTTCCATCCCATAACCTAGGCTTCACTCCTTTCTTTCTCTTTTTCCTTCCTTCCTAGGCCCCCAGCCCACCCGAGCCCCATCCATGAGATTTTTATTTGGGTTTTTAAAATGAAACCAGGTGCTACATAAAACAAAAGCAAAGTAATAACAAGGAAAGGCTATCCAATGCCTAAGGAATGTGCTGAGTTTTATGACTCAGGCTGTCCTGGCAAAGAGCTCGACTTACCCGGAGAGGTGGGTGGGCAAGGACCATACATGGCAGCCTCAGCCTCCCCAGATAGGCATGGTCAAGGCTGCCCGTGACTCACCGCCCTGAACCAGAGACTCTTGTTCTCTGTGAAACAAGTCTTCCCGAGACTAGAGCCAGAGGATCATCACATTTTCCCGAAGAAGCCAGTTCAGGCTGACATAGCAGGGGCCACCCTGAGGTTTGGAGGGGAAGGGAGCCTGGGCAGAAGGCCATCCCTGGGAAAGAAACCAGCTCGATGGACTTGGGCTAGGGTTTTGGTGCCTTGAAGTGATGAGTAAACTGCAAAGTGACAGGAAATGCAGCAAGAATTGTTCTGGAGACAATGGCTTGGGAACTCCAGGTGGCAGGAGTGTCTTGGAGGAGGGGAGGCTGGCAATGGTGCTGGGAGCCCACGGCGGTGGGGGCGCAGGGGGGAGTTCCCCTTGACAAGTGGTGTGAGGTGCGGAGTGCGCAAAGGTAGATGGGAGGCTGGCAGGGTTTCTGGGGGGTGCCCTGGCTCATGTGATCAGGAGGAGTAGATAAGAGCAGCGTTCTCTACATACACACCCCAGACACTCAGGCACACATCTTGGAATTCTGAGAATTCTTCTCCAGTGAGCACAGTAACGGGCTGAGGTGTACATTTTTTCTGCTATTAAAGGGCAGGTGGAGAGAGCTGAGAGCTGGAGCGCCTGACTCTCCTGGCAGAGTCAGGGGAGGGGGTCTGAACTTGGGGCACAAGGGTCTGTTGGCGCTCCCTTCATTACACAGGCCTTGGGTCCAACGGAGACCCATAGAGCTTCCTCTGGTGTCCGCCACCCCACTGAAGGCTGTCACTTCCTGCATGAGAATGCACCTTGACCGGCATAAATGAGATCCCATGCAGAAGCCTTATGGAGGGCAGCCTGATTTTCCCCTTTTCTTCTTTTTCTTTTCCCTTCTCCTTGCCGGTGGAATACCGTGTCAAAAAGCTACAGTGACTATTCCGTAATGGCAGGAAAAGCTCTGCTTAACTTTTTCATTAAAACCTACTTACCTGGAAAAATAAAGTCTTTTAAGGACCATGACTACATAAATATTTATAGTGTGAACAGGCGTCACTCTTGGTTCCGAGGGAGAATGGGCTTATTCAGTTTTATTTATGATGTGACACTCCGGTGAATGACATCCGTCATCTGGGTCGGCCCTACACTCCCTTCCACTGAAGCATGTTTATGGAGTGGTTATGCCTGCAAATATTTGCTATATTTAGTCCCTCTCCTCCCCTAACCCCCTCTTAGCCTTTTTTTTAACACCCCAAATGAGCAAAAAGCCAAGCTTATGGTCCTGGAAAGATTTGAACCCTAATGACAAGGCGCAGGGGCTGGAACAAGCTGTGCAGAAGCATTTGACGAGTTGGGAGGCAATTAGAGGGGGAAGGATGAGTTATTACAGCGTCACCCCCACACGAAGGTGCTTTGTGGGGCCTGCGGCCAGCAGGTGAGGGCCCTCAGAGGGCGTGATGGGTTTTGACAGGTGATGGCCATAGCCCTGAGTGATGAATGCAGATAGATCCAGGTGGAACTTTCCTTCCCAGGCAACTTTCTCGGGACAGGACCCCACAAGCCCTCAGGTCCATCACCGTGCACCCTGAGGGCTCTGGGGGCAGGGGTTGGTGGGAACTCTGTGACCTCAGCTGGGTCAAGGTTGCTGGGGTAACCTGAGTGGGCCGCACCTGGTCTCTGGCTGGGGGCACTGGAGCTGCCCTCCATCAGCTGTGGAGAAGGGAGGGCCCCCTCTGGCTTCTAGCTTAACAGCTGCACATGCCCGCTCTTGGCATTTCAGGCTGGACTTACTTCAAGGTCCAGTGCCTGCCTCCGGTCAGCTTGGCCACCTATTGTTTATCCTGGGAAGGGCTGGGTCTTGGCAACGGGGCCTGAAGTGGTGCCTGCATTTTATTTTTAGAGATGGGAAAATGCTTGCTTTTTGGCAGCCACTGTTTTTCTGGCACACATCGGGATGGCGTCAAAAAGTTCAGGCGAGGGAGTCCAAGCCCTAGATTCGTGCTGTGTGTCATCATAGGCAGTAGGTCCATGGGCCTCTCAACAGAAGCCTCTGCAGAGCCCGAGGCCTGTCATCAGCAAGCCTCTTGAACGAAGTGCGTGCCACTGGCTTCATCCTGGCAGCACCTGGCCTTTAGTCCTCCACCCTCTTAGCCTGGTCTTCTAACGAGCCCCTCTTCAGAGCCTCAGCTGGCCTGAAATGTTAGACTCCTTACCTCTCTTCAGCTCCTTCCCTACCAACTCACAGTCTAGTCCAACTAGGTAGACAGAGGAAGAAAAGCGATCAGTCTGCTAAGCCTGACGTTCACCACCCCTTCTCAGAGCCACTGTCATTATCATCTTGGTGACTGGTGCGAGGCAACCAGCTTCCGCAGCAAGAGCATTGCCACCCCCCGGAAGGGCATTTTCAGATTTTACTAGAATTATTATTTGTTCCAGCATGGTCCATCTTAGAACATATTTTTGTAGGTCCTTGATTACAGCTACTGATAGTTTATCTGAAAGCATTTTGTAAACTGTAATGACATGTTATACAAAGGTAAAAAGGAATGGATATAAAAGTAAAGAAGTAACTTGCATTTCCAATTTTTCTTTATCCCCAACCTTTTAACAAATTACTTTTTAATTACAAAAATAAAAAATGAATAAACTCTCCTTTGCCCCCTTGATTACCTTTTGTATTCATTTTTCTTCTTGCAAGAGTACACCCTCTGGTAGGTTTTGCTCTCTCCACCAGAAGGTACCTGTGGATAATAAATTTTCCTGAGGGCTTTTGTGTCTGAGACTTCATTTTCATCTCTCTCCAGTATTAAAAATTTGGCTTATTGTGAAACTCTAAGTTCATTTTTTCTTGAGCATATTGAAGCTATTTGCCCTATTTTTTTTTTTTTTTGAAACTTGATTGATGATTGATCTGACTCACTATTTTGTAGATTCTTTAAGGACTGTCTTTGTCACCTTGATCTTCTGGAGTTTTATTATGATATCTCTGTGTGTTAATTTAGTTTTTAAGCTTATCCTTCTCAATACTGATAGGCTCTTTCAATCTGAGCGCTCAAGCCTTTAGTTCTAGGATGTGGGGTGCTGAGGAATAAGCCAGAAATGTTATATTGACCTAAATAATAAAGTTCTGGGGAGAGAGAAGGGGTCATGTGGCCTGAACCTTGGGGGAACTCTAAGGGGTTCTAAAGAGAGGGAGAAGGATAAGGTTTGGAAGAATTCATTGCCAGCGAGGTGAGGAAAATGTCATCAGAGGATCTTTAACATCTTTGGATATACATCAAGAATGTACTCCCTTCTTTGGTATTTTATGAAGAAGCTGAAGCTCGAATTGTTGTTAATTGTATTTTTTTCTGTGAAACTATTTTTCTGTGATTTGATGCTGAAACTGAATTACAAGACTCTCTTGAGTTAGTATGAGTTATAGAAACAATTATTTTTTATAAAATTTTAAGCAAATATCTTTGTTTCATTCTGTGTCTCTCTCCTCACTGACTTCTCCCTCTTCTTTTATGTAATGAGGAAACGAAATTAGATGCTTCAAAGTCTTGCGTTTCTCTGTAACTCTCTTTCTCTCTTTTGCTCATCCTTCATCTACCTACCTAAATATTCTTTTTTTTTATGACTAATAGCTTATAAGAAGCATAGGCAAATAGTTGGTTCACTCATTTCTGTAATCTAATTTGTCACCAAGTGAGCTGTCCTGAGCAGATCATAAATTTGGGTGAAGAAGACGGCACAGTGACCAAGCTTAGAGCAGGCCAGGACCCTTGGCTTAAGCTCTGGTGTAGGAAGCTCTGCCAACTCCCACCCCACCCACACCATAGACGCTTACTATTCTAGCCTGATGAATTCATTCCATAAATTCTCCCGGGCCCCCCATTGGAGCTGATATGTGGCATACAGGAGGGAGGCTTAGGGAAGGCTCAACCCCAAAGAGCATCTTGGAGCCGACAAAAGCAGAAGATGCAAAAAGTTAGGTTATTCTTCCATGAACATGATCGGGTCAGTTTTTATGCATCATGTGCGTGTCTTACCTTTCGGAAAGCACAAAAGATGGTTAGTAAACATTTTAAAATATGAAGAATATAGGTGTTAACATTAAAGGCCCATATTCTCCCAGGAGGTTTGGCTTGTGTGTGGGCTGTTTCTTCCACTTCTGATATACACACTAACGTGGTTGCTGTGAAGAGACAGTAAGCATATGCAGCCTGTAAACTGAATTACTCGCTCTCCTGACTGAACCGCGACTGGCGCTTGAGTGGACTCCCCTGGTAGCTCAGCTGGTGAAGAATCCACCAGGAATGCAGGATACCCTGGTTCAATTCCTGGGTCGGGAAGATCCCCTGGAGAAGGGATACGCTACCCCACCCCAGCATTCATGGGCTTCCCTGGTGGCTCAGCGGTAAAGCATCTGCCCACAGTGCGGGAGACCTGGGTTCGATCTCTGGGTTGGGAAGATCCCTTGGAGGAGGGCGTGGCAATCCCCTCCAGTATTCTTGCCTGGAGAATCCCATGACAGAGGAGCCTGGCAGGCGACAGTCCACGGGGTTGCCAAGAGTCAGACACGATTGAGCGACGTAGCACACAGCACACAGGGCTTGAGTAGCCCCAGCTGCCAGGCAGCCCCAGCGCCCAGACAGATGCGGGCCTCCTTGTTGAGAGACGCTGGTGGCACTCTCACTAGCACTGAGACTTGCCTAAGTAGTAGAAAAGCAGGGTATCATATGAACACCGTTTTGATGTGTCACTCCATACGTAGTGACTCAACTTTGGAGGTAGATGCCTGCTGATCTTGGGTTAGCGCCAAGATGGGAATGAACTCTCAAGTGGTAGAAGCCTATCAGGATCAGCTCTGCTGACCTCTGCTCTTCTAGACTGAGAAACTGTTCTTCGGAGATTCTCTAGGACACCCAGTGATTTGATGTGTGACACAGGGGAGAGAGATTTGGGAAAGGCACCAAGATAGCACTGATTATCAACAGCAGGACCTCTGAGCAAGTGAAGGCACACTATGTGAGCAAAATTCACGTCAGAGTCTTCTGTTTTTAACAAGCGATCTGTGGTGATCTTTATTTTTTGCCATGTGGTCCTGTGGGATCTTAGTTCCCTGATGAGGGATCGAACTGGCATCCCTTGCATTGGAAGCCCAGAGTCTTAGCCACTGGATTGCTAGGGAAGTCCCTCAGAGTCTTTTGAGAATGTAGGGCAAACAGTGAAAACCATTCATGCGGATCCTCAAGGGAATCGGGTGTTTCTTCAAGCTGCCATCAGCATATCTTCTTTTCTGGAGGGCAGGATTTCCTCCACTTTATGTGTAACCACTGTGCTATCTGTGTCCAGGGAGGGGTATGTTTTCCAAATTATAGATCTCTCCTGCCTTCCTACAAAAAAAAAAAAAAAAAGTGACAGAGTGAGGTTTTTAAAACTGCACCGTACTGAAAAAGAACCATGCATTTGCTTTAAATTTTCAGGATACTATATTTTCAATTTTTTGTTACTCTATAATTGTGTCTTCTCTCTAAATTTCCTATACTTTCTTCATCTTCCCACCAACGTTTATGTTAAACAATGAATGCTCTATACTTTTGTAGGTAAAGATGCTTCTGGAATTTGGTCCCCATGAAGAGAATCCAATTTTATTTATCATTAGTTTTTAATAACCTAAAAAGTATTTATTTATTTGGCTGCACCAGGTCTTACTTGCAGCATGCAGAATCTTTAGATGCAAACTCTTAGTTGCAGTGTGTGGGATCTAGTTCCCTGACCAGGGATTGAACCCAGGCCCTCTGCATTGAGAGCTCAAGTCTTAGCCACTGAACCAACAAGGAACTCCTGAGAATCTAATTTTAAAGGGAGAAATTCCGAAATAATCACCACCAGTCTGGAAAATTTGTTTCATAGAACAGCGTTTGTAAAAGCAGGCCTACCTCCAGAGAAACATGTGACAAGTATCTGGCAGATGCCATCACTGTAACGCACTCCCCTTAAAAACCCTTCCATTTTTACTTGCTCTAATTTACTGCTTTAATGGAAGAGCCCACCATGGTGACACACACACTCTTGTTTGTCAAAGTGTGAGGCCCAGCCAGATGGTCTTCTTCAGAAGAAATGCTTTCAATATGATAATGTTTATATTTGTGTTTCTGGCATGAATTAATAATTTTCTCATGATATTTAATAAGAAACAGATTATTTCATTTCCCACTCATAAAACCCTATACCTTTCTTTCCATTATGTCTGATGAGAGTTATTTCCTTCCTGTTGGCAAGCTGGCAGCGGGTACGAGCAGGATCGCTAAGTTGTAGCTCTCTTGCCTCCACTGGAGTGTGTACAGCCCAGAAGGGTTGGAGAGCCACTCTCCATATAAAGGTGGACTTTGCAATGCATGAAAGCGACAGTCAGGGCAGCATGGAACCAGGCCTGCAACGCAATCTCTTCTGAGTTTCAAGATTAGACCCCCGTGGTGTAGTACTCTGGATGTTGGTAACTGAGGCTGTCCTCTCTGGCCATATCTATCATGTTTTGTTTTGTTTTATTAAAGTTTAAGTCCCTTGGACTCAAGGAGATCAAACCTGTCAGTCCTAAAGGAAATCAACCCTGAATATTCACTAGAAGGACTGATGCTGAAGCTGAAGCTCCAATACTTTGGCCACGTGATGCAAAGAACTAACTCACTGGAAAAGACCCTGATGTTGGGAAAGATTGAAGGCGGGAGGAGAAGGGGACGACAGAGGATGAGATGGTTGGATGGTATCACTGACTCAGTGGGCATGAGTTTGAGCAAGCTCCAGGAGATGGTGAAGAACAGGGAAGCCTGGTGTGCTGTAGTCCGTGGGGTCACAAAGAGTCAGACAGGACTGAGGGACTGAACACAACAAAATTTATTTTATTTATTCATTTTTAATTGGAGGATAATTGTTTTATAGTGTTGTATTGGTTTGTTGCGGAGAATGCAATGGCACCCCACTCCAGTACTCTTGCCTGGAAAATCCCATGGATGGAGGAGGCTGGTGAGCTGCAGTCCATGGGGTTGCTAAGAGTCAAACACGACTGAGCGACTTCACTTTCACTTTTCACTTTCATGCATTGGAGAAGGAACTGGCAACCCACTCCAGTGTTCTGGCCTGGAGAATCCCAGGGATGGGGGAGCCTGGTGGGCTGCCGTCTATGGGGTCGCACAGAGTTAGACACGACTGAAGCGACTTAGCAGCAGCAGCAGCAGCATTGTTTTTTTTTTTTTTTAATTTAAAAATATTTTTGGCCGCACCATGCATCCCAAAGGGCCTTCATTACCCAGCGAAGAATCGAACCTGTACCTCCTGCAGTGGATGCACACAGTCTTAACCACTGAACCCCCGAGGAAGTCCCTCCATCATGTTTTTTAAGAGACCTATCATATTGCCTTCTAACCCTTCAACTTTTCACACTGGAATCCTTATTTTATCATTCTGGGCATAGAAGAAAGGCGGGAGCAGGGAAAACTTTCCGTTCCTTGACTATTTGTTTTTTGCAATCCTCCAGACTCTTGTAATTTAGTGTGCTGTGTGTACTTGGTCTCTCTGTCGTGTCTGACTCTTGTGGCCCACGGGCTGTAGCCCACCAGGCTCCTCTGTCTATGGGATTCTCCAGGCAAGAATACTGGAGTGGGGTGCCATTCCCTTCTCCAGGGCATCTTACCAACCCAGGGATCGAATCTGGCTTCTGCTTTGCAGGCAGATTCTTTACCGTCTGAGCTGGAGGGCAGTTGTATTTAGAAGTACTACTGACTTTTACCCACGCAGCCCATTTCCTGTGGATGTCTTTGACTGACAGAAACTTGTCCAGGCAGACAGCAAGAGCAGGGCATGAAGACAGACTGGATACACTTAAAGGATGAATTAGGCCAGAAAATGATGTGGAAAATTGCTGTGGAGTGTGGCTGGGATTCTAGATTACTCTTCTCTTCTTCAAAGGACTGTGAAGTGGGGATCAGGAGAGGTGAGGGCTCCCCGAGAGGGAAAGGAGGGTTCAACGTCTTTGGGTAAGTATGAGGCACATGTGATTTTTTTTCTTTCATGGCTGCTGCTGCTAAGTCGCTTCAGTCGTGTCTGTCTCTGTGCGACCCCATAGACGGCAGCCCACCAGGCTCCCCCATCCCTGGGATTCTCCAGGCCAGAACACTGGAGTGGGTTGCCAGTTCCTTCTCCAATGCATGAAAGTGAAAAGGGAAAGTGAAGTCGCTCAGTTGTATCCGACTCTTCGCGACCCCATGGACTGCAGCCCACCAGCCTCCTCTGTCTGTGGGATTTTCCAGGCAAGAGCACTGGAGTGGGGTGGCATCGCCTTCTCCACTATCAAAGTTAATAGGGCTTCCCTGGTGGCTCATGGTAAAGAATTCACCTGCCAGTGCAGGAGATGCGGGTTCAATCTCTGGGTTGGGACGATCCCTGAAGAAGGAAGTAGCAACTCACTCCAGTATTCTTGCGTGGGAAACCCCGTGGACAGAGCATCTGGTGAGCTGCAGTCCATGAAGTTGGGACAGAGGCACCCGGTGAGCTACAGTCCATGGAGTTGCAAAGAGCTGGGCCTGACTTAATGATGAAACAACCACCACCAAACTTGAGCAAGAGTAGACGCTTCTCCTTGTCACCAGCTGCTCACCAGCCATTCATCCTGGAACATGTTGGAATTTGGTTTCCACCCTTAATCTATCACTGACACCGCATCCTGAGAGATCACCAAGGGCCGGCAGATCAGCGGTCAAGGCTGTGGGATTCAACCTCGACAGCCTCTCCCTTGGGGATCTCGCTTAGAGGACCCTCTCACACAGCTCCCTGGAGCACTGTGCTCTGCCGTGACTTCTCTGATTGTTGCTCTTTGGTCCCCCGTGGGGCCTCCCCCTCCTTCCCCTGGGAAGTTGGCCTCTCCCAAGGTTCTGTCTTTGGTGCATTTGCTGCTGTTGCTCTTGCTGCCGTGGCGTTATCACCTGGCCCACTGGCTCCAAAAACCACCTTTGGGCCTACAAGCCTGATCATGAGCTTTGTCTGAGCTCTAGAATAACACTTTCCAAAACCTTTACAACCCAAGAATGACCTACTCAGAGAGGACATCACTTCTAGACCTTTGGCAAGGATGCCGAGGCCCTGCACCCAGATGTTAAGAGGGGAAAGACAGGAGAGATTCATAAAATACTTGGCAGATAAAATGAACAGGACTTTGATGCATTAGCTGTCCAAAGAAAGGGAACAAGAGAAAGGAAGAGGAGAGGGAGAAGGAGGCAAAGTTGACCCCTGTAGCTCAGGTAACTTGGGGGGTGGGTGTCCCTTATTGATCTAGCCCAGTGGTCCCCAGCCTTTTCAGCACCATGGACCGGTTTTGTGGAAGACAGTTTTTCCACTGACTGGGGGCGGGGGGATGGTTTGAGGAAGATTCAAGCGCGTTACATTTGTTGTGCACTTTACTTATGACATCAGCTCCACCTTGGGGCATCGCGCATTAGATCGTGGAGGCTGGGGACACCTGGTCTAAAGAGCACGTAGTTAAGCAGCACATCTTAGGGAGAAGATGGTGGTTTCAGTTTAGCATATCTCAACCTACCACGCCTCTCTGCCCTTTTCATCCTCCTTCCCTGTAGCACCGCTAGGATATCTTCCTAAAATACAGGTCAGATCCTGCATTGTCCTTCTCAATGTTTTTTCTTAGTTCTTGTTAGCTAGAGAGTCGTTTAGATGTTCAGACTCCTTAACAAGGGACTCAAAGCCCTACCCAAGCTGGCTTTGTTTGGTTTCGTTATCATCTTCTAGCACAACAGAGCCCGCCATGCGGTTTCTCACCTTCTTGCTTTTCCTCAAGCTGTTCTCTCAATCTGGAGTGCCCGCCCCAATCTTCCCGCCTCAGAGAATCCTACTCAGTCTTGAGACTGCAGTTGGCTTTCTCCATTCCCCAGAAAGCCTCCTGTCACCCTGGTTGTAAGTAGTCACTCTTTATTCAATATTTCTATAGCAATATATGCGTATTTTTTCCTGGTATTATAGTGCATTTGCTCAAATGTGCGTTTCTTCTGTGGGTTGGCAGACACTTTAAAAGGGGCTTCCCAGGTGGCTCAGTGGTAAAGAATCTGCCTGCCAATGCAGGAGATGTGGGTTCCATCTCTGGGTCAGGAAGATCCTCTGGAGGAGGAAATGACAACCCACTCCAGTATTCTTGCCTGGAAAATTGCATGGACAAAGGAGCTTGGCGGGCTACAGTCTATAGGGTTGCAAAAGAGTCGGACACGACTTAATGACTGAGCACAACACATTCCAGCAAATGCCTAAATGTTAGGGACTATGTCTCATTTATCCCTGTTTCTTACCAGCTGCCAGCACATAACTTTCCACATATCAATTGCTCACTAAATAATGAAAGAAAAAGATGTTGGTCAAGTTTAGAGTGGAAGTGGCAGAGAAGGCAATGGCACCCCACTCCAGTACTCTTGCCTGGAAAATCCCATGGACAGAGGAGCCTGGTGGGCTGCAGTCCATGGGGTCGCGGAGTCAGATACGACTGAGCGACTTCCCTTTCCCTTTTCACGTTCATGCATTGGAGAAGGCAATGGCAACCCACTTCAGTGTTCTTGCCTGGAGAATCCCAGGGATGGAGGAGCCTGGTGGGCTGCCATCTATGGGTCACACAGAGTCAGACATGACTGAGGTGACTTAGCAGCAGCAGGGTGGAAGTGGAGTCTGGAGTATGGGGGAAGAAGTGATGGATTGTACAGGCTTGCTTTAGAACCTGGCGACTGGGATGGGAACTCTGGGTTGTGGAGAACAGGTGCAGAGAATAAGAATGAGGGAGGCAGTGGATTATGGGTAATGTGAAGGGTTCATATATAAAGACAGGCTCCTGTGACACCAAATCATAGTGAAAGTGTTAGTCCCTGAGTTGTGTCCAACTCTTTGTGACCCCATGGACTGGAGTCTGCCAGGCTCCTTTGTTCATGGGGTTTTCCAAGCGAGAATACTGGAGTGGGTTGCCATTCCCTTCTCCAGGGGATCTTCCCAACCCAGGGATCAAACCCAGGTCTCCTGCATTGCAGGCAGATTCTTTACCATCTGAGCCACCAGGGAAGCCCCACAAAATGATGGGTGAACACAAAATTTAGCCTACCTTATGGGCAGAGAGGCCAAATGATAATGTCCCTTCACCAACAGGGAATTTTTATTCTGCCCATTTAAAAAGACACATAGCCTCGCTGTGTAACCAAAACCCTTGCATATTCAGTGATGGCTGCTGTGTCTTTGTCTGATGCTATAAAGAGATGGGACCTTGACCAATAATATGATGATGACCCATTGCTATGCCCCTTTATTTAATTGTAGAAAAGATAGTCAAGAGGGTATTCTCTTAATAAGATTTCTTTGACCCTTAATTATTTTTTTCACATGATACCCTTTCATTAGCCTGTATTTATTTTTAGCAGCACACAGGAAGAATGAAAAATATTATCTTTTAATAGTGTGAATCCCAGCATAAAACAATGCTTGGTCTCCCTCTGGCTGCTCTTACACAAATGCACGCCTATTATGTTTATATCTGCACTGTACGCTGTGTGTGCTGTCTGTGCATGTTCTGTGTAACCACACTTAGCCCAGTCTTCCTTAGTAAGAGGACCGCCAGTTGTGGGTTGTTGGCGCTGTTTAGTCTCTCATCATGTCTGACTCTTTGGCAACCCCATGGACTGCGGCCCACCAGGCTCCTCTGTTCAAGGGATTCTCCAGGCAAGAATACTGGAGTGGGTTGCCATTTCCCTCTCCAGCGGATCCTGCATTGACAGGCAGGTTCTTTACAGTTGAGCCACCAGGTAAAGCCCAACTGTGGGTTACAAGTGGGAAAAAAAAAGATGAAATACCTTGAACGTTTCGATTTTCAATTGGGGGCTTCCCTGGTGGCCCAGTGGTTAGGAATCCACCTTGCAGTTCAAGGGGCATTGGTTCGATCCCTGGTCCAGAAAGATCCCACATGGCGTGGAGCAAGTCAGCCCACGCACCAGAACCTCTGAGCCCACGCACTGCAGCTACTAAAGCTGGCGTGCCTAGAGCCCATGTTCCGCAGCAAGAGACGCCACCGCGAAGAGAGGCCCACACACCGCAAGGAAGAGCAGCGCCCCCTTCACAGTCAGAGAAGGCCCGTGTGCAGCCAGAAGACGAAATAAATAAACAGATCTCTACAGAAGTTTTCAATTAGCTATTTTCCACGAGAACAGATACCTCCCTGTTCAGCCCCGCGTTCGTTCCTCTGGGAGGTGCAAACAGAGAAAATGCCAGGGAATGCAACTCCTTTATTCTGGATGAGTTCTGGCTGCCAGCCCTTTGTTGGACCAGCGTCCACGATCGGTTAGGACCTCTGAGAGCCACCAGGATGCCTTTTGCTTGGGCTTGAGGCTGCGTGAAGCCTGAGGCGTGGCTGCCCTTCCCTGGCCTCGTGTGGGCTCTCTCGCGGCTTTCCCAGTCTAGGAGGCTCTCTGAGGTGGGGGACAGCCCAAGTCCCTGTCAAGCAATTTCTTCTCAGTCAAGTCTCAGAACTCAGTCTCCTTAGAGAAAGCAAAAGGGGAACTCCAAAGGAGGGAGGGCTCTAAAGAGATTTTATAGTTTCTCTCTGGCTATCCAGGGGGGAGAGCCTTTTTAATACCTGCTGCTCAGGTCCACCTCTTTCCTTCCGTAGCACCGCAAGCAACACTGTCTTGGTTCTTCCCAGCTCCCAGTGGGGGAAAGGAGAAAGTCTTCAGGCTAACCTAACAGGTTGGATGTACAGCCAACTTTGGTTTAAGTGAAAGTGAAAGTGAAGTTGCTCAGTCGTGTCCAACTCTTTGCAACCCCATGGACTGTAGCCTGCCAGGCTCCTCCATCCATGGGATTCTCCAAGCAAGAATACTGGAGAGGGTTGCCATTTCCTTCTCCAGGGCATCTTCCTGAACCAGGGATTGAACCCAGGCCTCCTGCATTGCAAGGCAGATGCTTTAACCTGTGAGCCACCTGGGAAGCCACTTTGGTTTAGAGGCTAATAAAGGGATGTCAACGTTTATGCCAAATATGACTATCTTATCGGACACCGATGGCTCTGCCTCTCACAGACTTACCTGCTTTTTTCCAGCCTTCGCTGCAGCAACCAGCTCCGGTCAGGTGTGGCTGACAGCGCCTGCCCTCGGCTTCACCGGCGGTCTCACATGCTGCACCACTGGCTTCCTTGCCGCCTCTGCGGCTGTCTGTGGGGAGCTTCTCGGTCATTCCCAATCATGGGCAAAGCTGGAAGTGCGAGGGAACTGACACACGCTGCGGCCGCGCAGGCCCCTTCCCCCTGCTCTCATGTGACTTGTCAATCCTGAGACACTTACACAGCTCCTCAGGAGGTTCCCACAGTGACTCAATGCCAGGTTTCACTGCAGTGACTATCTTGCCAAAGCACCCTGGGACTGGCTTTCCCCACTTACCTGCTTCACTCTTTCTACTTTCCCACTTTTGTTTCTGGAATTACTTCCGAAAATAAATCTCAGGGTTCAGCTTTCTAGGGGAACCCAGAAAACACTGAGATAAAAGAAGGGGGCAGACTATAAATGCTGATCAAACTCATTGTGTGGAGCATGTTCTAACAGACCTTCTATTTGAAGAGGGACATAAGGGAACGAGGGCGGCTTGATTGTCCTTTGTAATACACACTGAGAAGTCTGTGAACCACTAATTAGAAATTGCAATTAAAATACAAGAACTCTAAAGCCAAGTGATGACATTTCCTATCTAGAAATCTTTGAGACTGGAGAGACATCATTCTGGAATTCAGGCTGGAGGATGGCTAGATAAACGTCCCTGGTTCTAGCCCCGTGTTTGCTCTTGTCTTACTTGTCTGATGAGGGGCAAAGGTCAGTAATTTTCCTGTGTCTCTGGAAAGCATGTGTCGTCTTTCCATCCAATGAAAGTGCACGTAAGTATTGATAATGTGCTTAGAGTCCTTGGGTCCAGAGTCTTTCTGAACAAGTGACAAAATGAGAAGAATATATTCTTTAGGTTAAAACTAAAGTGTCTTTCATTACCTTTTAAAAGAAAACCATTTGCTCTTCTCCAGAAAACACCTGACACGTGGTCGGCAGAGAGCTTAGCAGTCACAGGGGCACCAGTCACCTGGTGGAGGCTGGAAGCAAGTGGTGGGAAAGGGAGGGGGTGGAGTGAGAGGCGTGATGATGGCCAGGGCGAAACCTTTCCATCCCACCTGGCCACCCCCAATCATCTAAACAGATTAAGTACCCATAGTTAGGTGAAGCATTTTGTTGTTGTTATTTAATTGCTAAGTTGTGTCCAACTCTGCAACCCCATGGACTGCAGCCCACCAAGCTCCTCTCTCCTTGGGATTTTCCAGGCAAGAATACTGGAGTGGGTTGCTATTTCTTTTTCCAAGGGATCGTTCCCACCCAGCGATTGAACCCGCGTCTCCTGCTTGGCAGGCAGATTCTTTACCTGAGCCACCTGGGAAGCCCAAGCCACTCTCAAGATGACTGCAGACAATCCAAGCATGATGCCTAATGTTTCATCAGAAGACAGACATTTTAGGTCTCCCAAATTCTGAAGTGGGAAAAAAATATTTTTAGGCATTATTTTCTCCCTTAAGTCTGTTGTGGCTTGAAAATGTTGAGGTGCCATTGTTGCTATAACTGCCTTGCGAGGGTTCTGTTTGGTGACCACTTTTGCTTCAGATTGACTTTTGCTTGCTCAGCAAGAGTCATGGGTCACCATACATGTTATCTGTTAGGGTAGGAAGGGATCTTAGAGACCATCTAGTTCAATCTTTCTTTTTATAAGGTGCTTCCGAGTCAGACTCCAAACTCAGGTGATCTAACTCCACGGGTGTGTGTTTTATGGTTGGAAAACCTTCTCTGTCATCCAGACATTCTCACTAAAGAGGCTGGAAGACCACCTCTAGGGACTGGTATAGGGGAAAGATAATTGAAGTATGAACTGAGATTCTCTGCTCAAGTTCTATAATTCTGTTGAAAACGAATTAACTTACCTTAACTCCATCAGAAAGGAATTTCAAGGCAATATAGCAATTGACTTTCCCTTTCTCCTTTGCAGCTCCTACCAACATGAGGAGGATTTACATCTTCCTGTTTTACAGATCCAGCTGGCAAGAATTATGAATGGGAGAACAGCTAACTCATAAAGAAGAGGCCCTGATGGATAACCTCAGACCATTCAGACCTTGGACAGGAGAAGAATGGGCCCCTTGGTCCATACAGCCACACTTTATTTACCCCAGAGCCAGCATTATGGGCATTTGCTTTCTTAGTGAATTTTAATTACTTGCAAAATAAACCTCATTTTGTGTGGGATTCTTCCGTTCTGAGAGTCGTAGATGTAAGAGTGTTGCCTGGGGTCTCTTGAACATCTGAGGTCAGTGACACCTTGGAACACAGTCTGAATCCCAAGAGTATTCTCTGATCCTATGATTTTTGCTCACAGGTCTTCACTGTTGGGAAGGATTCCAGTTTTACCTTCTCTTGGTGGGCTTTTCAGGTGGTGCTGGTAGTAAGGAATCTGCCTGCCAATGCCGATGCAGTTTCCATCCCTGGGTTGGCAAGATCCCCTGGGGGAGGGCATGGCAACCCACTCCAGTATTTGCCTGGAAAATCCCACAGAGGAACCTGGTGGGCTACAGTCCATGGGATCACAGACTCGGACATGACTGAAGCAACTTGGCATGCATGAATGAAAAAACTGATGAAGTTATGTTTATTTTGTATGCGCCCCCGGCTGCTTATGAACCACTGCAAACAGATGAAATCACTCAGCTGCTGTCCCCTTCCACTGCTCCCTCTCCTTCTGTATGAGTCACCCTCAAGGACTGAACGCACCGGCGTGACTTGATTCTGCGTTTGGGCCACTAAGGAGATGTGCCTTCCACTGCAAATCCTGCATGAGCCCCATGTGACCTTTGCAGCAAGGGGCTCTCATGTGATGCTTCTGACTGTGGATATGGAGGTACCAGTGGTCATCAAGCCTTGGCATCTCTCCTTGTTCCCATGACCAGCTCTGTGGCTCTATGAAATGATCAAGGACAGTTTCTGGTGTCCACCATATGGGGCCGGTCAGCTGTAGACACACTATAGAAAACATGGCCTTGAGTCTTAGCTTACAGTCCAGTTAACATCACAGGAGTAAAAGGATGTATGATCTTGGATGGAATTCCAACAGGGGCCACATAGCTGGGTGGGGGTGCCGGGGTCCCTGAGCATCGATCTGAACAAATGATGATGGAAGCGGATGAAGCCTGTCCCGTCCTGGATGGCTCCCATCCCATCCACTTTCCAACATTACTGAAAGCTCATTAGCAGGCAAAATGACTACCAAACTGATGATTATTTTCTTTCTATTTCTGGCTTTTCTCAACCAAAGGGAAAATGTGAGGTAGATGTGAAATCTAAGGGGAAAAAATACATACACAAAATGAGATGTCATGCCTGCCTGTAGTGCTAGCAAAAAGCAAAGAAGTCTGAGTTATTTTAATGTTTTCAATAAACACCAAACACAACTGAGTATTTGGATCAAGGGAGAGAAGATTATTCAGTCTCCTAAGACAGTTACTGGATGAAAACACGAAGGGGAGTATAGTGTCTGATTAATGATTGGCCGTTTTCAAAGTGGCTTCTCCTACATTATCTCATTTTATAAAAAGTAAATTTCATCTTTTACATGTTAAAGTGAAGTAGTTTGTAATTTCTTGCAAGTAAAGGACATTAATGAGCAAGCTGTGAACCAGCAAACGATTCTCTTTGCTGCCTTGCATTTTTCATCAACCATCACCGATTCATGGGGATGTTCTAACAGAACTTTAAAATGGTGTTTTAAAAAATGGTTTGCATTTATCAGTGTGTTTGCTCGCTTGATGTCACTCTCGCTTGCTCTCTCTCTCTTGGGCTCAGTTTTTTTCTCCAGTACCTTCCTTTGAATGGGGAACTAGTACTTGCATTCAGATAGATTATTATTTAGCTTAGAAAACATATCACTTATTACAGTTCTTACAGTTGCTAGACTTCATTAAGACAAATAGAATTACCCATCTGTAGTCCCCTCTTTGGCTATGGGGTCAATAAAATGCTGTTAAGCAGGAGAGGGTAAGGCTGGTGTACACTTTCCAGTGTCACTAAGTATTTTCTGGAAGGAGCCAGCTTGCAGCTGTACTGATAGAGGAGATGGTCTCAATACTAATGGTCTTGAGTGTTTACATAATAGCAGTTTGCATTAGAACCATGGCTGTTCAAAACTTGCATTTTGCAATAGTTGTAACTAGTAGTGAATACTTCCTAGGGCTTCCCTGGTGGCTCAGACAGTAAAGAATCTGCCTGCAGTACAAGAGATTTGAGTTCAATCCTTGGGTTGGGAAGATCCCCTGGAGAAAGCAATGGAAACCCACTCCAGTGTTCTTGTCTGGAGAATTCATGGACAGAGGAGCCTCGTGGGCTACAGTCCATGGGGTCGCAAAGAATCAGACATGACTTGGAGACTAAACTTACCTAAAACACACTGAAATTGGAATATCAGAACACAGCGAGACAAAACTCAGATGAACAAGTAGCCAAGAATGGCACCCAAGAAAGAAAAAGAAACAAGAGTATAGCCAACCTTTTCTTTTTTTAATTAGAGTATATTATACTTCCAAACTGGATACACTAGAAATTGGCAATGCAACATAAGATGCAAAGGAATATACCAGTTACTGTCAAAATGACCCTGTACAGCCTTGTAATGCAAAAAGCTTTATACAATACAAATTTTCAGTAATGTACATAAACCTTACAGTATGATCATCTGAACATAATACGAGGAGTTAAAAAAAGGAGAGAAGAAAGTGCAGAGAACTCTAACTGTGTCACTATATGGAAAAATAAGCTAGCTTTCATTGAAGAAGGCATAGTGAAAACAGAATCAAAGTTAGTTGGCAGGTGACTATCTCAAAGACGTTAGTGTTTTACACGGAAAGGATATCTATGGAATACATCCTTCCCTGAGTATCAAACTGCAAACCAAATTCAGGGGTATGTATTACCTCAGTGGAATCTGAAAAATGCTGTAGACTTTTCTTTATTAATAACAATAATAATAATATAAAAAGTCAAACAAACTCCAAACACACCTTTTCTCACTCAGAAAACTTTTATAATTTACCAGAAAGATTGATGACTCTTTCCAAAGTGCTAAAAAAGTTGCCCAATTACATTAAGCATCACTAAGTCATTCAAATCCAAGTTCAGTGGCACACATCTGAGCGGTAACCGTCTCCTTCCAATGCCCCTCTTGATCTTGCAAGTTTTACCCTAGGACCTCGTATTGCACAAGTGGCATGCTGTAAAATCCGCAGTCCTGTCAGGCTACCCTTCAGGGTTTGAACCTGCCGTTGCTCACGTGGGGCTCGCCCTCCTGCCAGCCTCTGTGGGTTCCCCATGGCCCTCCTTCCTGTCATCACTGAACTTGTGAAAAGCATGTGATTAGCCAAGTGGCACATTCTCCATCACATGGGGGTAAAGACGTGACTTGAAAAGAAACACCAACCCACCCATAAGCCCAGCATTCTTGGAGTGTATTGTCCATACCTGTCTACAGTGCCTTTGCCTGAAACACTGACAGGGCGACGCTGAATGACATTTCAAACGTGGCCGAGAACAGGCGTCTCTGCCGGAGAATGACCCAGGATGCGGGAGCGTCCCGCCCTCCCTGGCTCAGCCTCCCTGCCCCCCGGGGACAGCTCCTTAGTGTAAACAGGTTTGCCAGGGCTGGACGACTGGCAAGGGGAGCGGAGCACACCTGCTAGGTCTGGGGGGGAAGGGTGGGTGTGGGGGAGGACTGTGGTGTGGACAGAAGGTACAGACTTCCAGCTTCCCGTAGAACTGTACAAGGGGGAGCTTTCGGGGAAGCAAACCTACTAGAGGAAGAAAATTCGGGATGCTTTTATTTCCCTCCAGATGAAACAGATGGAAAAAAAAAAAATCCCACCTCTAGGGTAACACATGATAGAAAACAGCAACGCAGTAAGAAAGCATTCCTCCTGTACACCAGTTCTTCAACAGATAAATAATATATAAACTTTATATTCCAAACTTCCCATTATCATACAAAGCACATTTCTTCCTGCTCTTTTAGCCTGTTTCATACTGGAAATTCTGTTGTCTTAAAAATACAAGCCATTAACATGTTTAGCCAAAGATTCTTTTCTTCTTTTTACATCACCCCTGACTTTTTAAGAATAGCGAGGGGTTGTACAACCAATTCACACCTGCTTCTTGCTGCAATAAAGTGCTGCACATAAGTTGCCATTTTAATGACCACAAAATAAGAGCTTTAAATAAGTATAAAGTTAGCCTCCTAGCAGGTTATATCTACCAGGCGTTAACAAAATGGAATATAGAATTACTAATAACATGGAGAACACCGCTATAGCCAGACAATTTGCAAACACAATGGAAACGTCTCAGGGGCATAAACTGAAAGGTAGGACTAAACAGCACCTTTTTGTTGGGTTGTTATATGTCAAAGAGGTTATGACAAAAGTTTCAAACATACAGTCTACTCATTCCATAAAAAAGGTACATTTTCTTCCTTTTATGTTACTTTTAGTTTTTTGCAGATGAGAAACAAAAGCTAGTGCAAGACCAAAGCACTGTGCAAAACTGCCATTTCTTTTTTTTTTTTTTTTAGTCTGAGCATTTATACCCAGAATTTATCCAAACCCCTTTTAATCTCCTCGGCTGGATTTATCAACCATAAAAATTTTCACTCATACATTGTTTTTTCTTTTCCTGCAAACAAATGGTAACCACTGACTTAATACATCACATATATATAATATTTAATCTGCCCTTAAAAAATGATGCACTGTGTGTGTACCGTACACACTGCATACGTATGGACACACACACAAAACACACTTGAGTTTTGTGATGTTGGCTGCAGTGCTGCAAGCTATTTCTTCCAGGTGGGGCTCTCGATTGCTCTCTTCATAACCAGAGATGTGAGCGCAAGATCTCCAGGACTCTGGAGAAATCGCAGGCAGCACTGAGTTGTCTACCATTCCTTCATCGAGTAAGCACCAGGCCCTACCACTCTGCAGCCACAAAACAGAGAGGGGAAAGGTGATGAAGGAGCTCTGGGAGGGACTGCAGCGCATGAACCACCCAGGAGGGCAAACAGCGCTCATCGCTGTCAAAGCAGCCAGTACAAAGAAGGTGCAAATGTCATGGCACACGACACACGGCTGTCTCTTTCCGAATCCACAAACGTCCACGTGCCCCATTCGCCCAACAGAAAACAAAATGCACCGGTATGGAAGCTTACAAGTGCTGATTGCTATTAAGGACACTCTCTTTAGGGTTTAACAAGACAGGTTTCCTTTCAAAGTAAGGAGAAGGGCCGAGAGTGGGAGTGGGTGGCTGGGGAGGCATGCCTCTGAAGGTAGACGGTGCAGTAGGTCACCTCTCTGAAGATTGGATAAAGCAGCTTTCAGGTCAATGCAATAGGTATACACACAGAGCCAATTCTCTATTCCTTACTAAAGATATACAGTACACGTGGTTCAGACCCGGGCGGGCCTGTAGGTTTTTGCAGCAACGTACACCTGCTGGGGTTGTGTTTTAAGTTTCGTGGGTTTTGTCTTTTTTTTTTTCTCTGTCTCTTGGTTTTTGGTACAGAGCCCGGCTGCCCTCAGACAGTCTCAGCTCTCTCTCTCAGTCCCAGATAGGCCAGGAAGGAGTGTTTGGGCGAGGGGATGCTGGGCGGCGCAGTCTGAGGTCGGGGAGGGTGGAATGTGAGATCCAACTGGTTCTTGGGGTATAACATCGTCAAGGGAATGAGATGGGCGAAATCCGAGT
>SJXQ01007750.1:458072-578092 GCA_006408695.1 Aepyceros melampus
GAGAACATCCACTGCTCCTTGTCCACGTGGAGCGACATGTGGCTGACAAACTGGACGTTGAGCTCCGTCTCGAATCCACACACGTGACAGCTGCACCGAAAGGAGACGTGTGAGCTTCTGAACGGAGGCTACTCGGGAGCACGCGGCCCCCTCCCAAAGCCCGACCTCGATGTGCTTTGGTCCCGCCAAAGGGCTAGGCATTAGGAAACTCCTCCGCTTTCTGGGACGGCTCGGAAGCGGTCACCGTGCCAGATGGATTAAATGCCCGCGTAATGTAACAATCCCATTCATGCTATAATGATCATACAGTTAATTCAGAATCACAGATTCCAGATGCTCTACATCATCTGACTGATTCCTTCGGGCAAAGGGATTCAGGACAGCCTGGCCAAGATATCAGCGGAGCCGGTGTGCTGATAAACTCCGCAAGCCTGGCAACTCGGGCTGTAAACAGCAACCACACCAGACAATGTCACAGCTGAATATGGAAGAGAAACAGGCAGCCCCAGGTACTAAAGGATAACACTGTGAAGGGAAAGGATGAAATACTTCCAGGGCTATTTCCTCACGGTTCTCAGACTCATTCTTTCCTTAGGATAATTCTCAGGAAGCAGTGAGTTGCTCAGTGATAAAGGCGGGAGCTTCCCAGCTGTAGGGACCTCCCAGCTAAAAACCCCAGAGCCTTCCTGTCTCCGGACCCCACCCCACAGCGCCACCTCCATGACCATTTCCCTTTTAATTAACTCCTACCAGCCACCCAAGCCAGCAGAGGAGTCAGCACCACACGGGGTTCAATCCAAGCAAAATCAATATTAAAAGGAAGCTCAGCCCTGAGGCTGAGACGAGACACTTTGTCACATGTGCCCTAGCAGACGTTCAGGGAGTGTTTGAGAAAGTCTGAGCAGCCTGGCCCGGCGGGCTCCACCGGTGGCTCACCTGTAATAATAAGGGTGCTTCTTCCCATCACTGCCCTCGGAGGTGACGGCGCTGACGATGTCCTCGGTGTCCGTGCTCACCAGCTTCACCGAATGGACGGTCAGGTGCTGGTTCAGGTTCGCACGGCACTTAGCAGCATAGGGGCACAAGTGGCATTTGTATTTTCTTTCCTCTGGGGAAGAAGGGACAGAGAAAACCCAAACCACGCTCAGAAACGAAAGCCCAACACCTTGCAAAAGGCCACTCAGAGGTATCCAGGACAGGAGGGCGCAAATCTCATTTCCAGTGGGATCGAAGCGGACTCTTTGGAACTGTGAATATCTAAAGAGTCTTCCGTGATGGATCAAGTGGTAAAGAATCTGCCTGCCATTGCAGGAGACACAGGAGACGCGAGTTTGATCCCTGGGTTGGGGAAAATCCCCTGGAGGAGGGCCTGGCAACACTCCAGTTTTCTTGCCTGGGAAAGCCCATGGACAGAGGAGTCTGCTGGGCTACAGTCCATGGGGTCACAAAGAGTCGAACACAGCTGAGCACACACACACATAAAGTCTTCACCTCGTGGCGCCTACATTTACACTTTCAAAGATAAAGGGCGACGGCACCATCTGCTTTTTTCTGGATACCCACAGGTCTCTCTTCCTGATAACGTGAGCCCCATACAGGCTACAAGAATACTGTGTGTATGTGTGTGTATCCAAGCCTCCAGATGTGTGGGTCCAGGGTGGGTGCTGAGCTGAGGAAGGGCATGTGAATCAGCCTGCCTAGGGCTGGCGTGTAAGAGACACACCATCATTTTCCCTAAGCTCCAGGCCTGGGTCAGTCAAGAAATAAACACAAAGAAAATTAAAGGGGGGGCGGGAATGAATCAGACGAAATAATTGAATTGGAAATTTTCATGGTACATAAATAAAATAACTTTAATTATATTTCCTAATAGAATCTCTTTCATAAAACTGACAATGTTTCAGGGCCATTTTCAGAGTGGCATTCTGAATTCATTTGACTAATCAAGTAAATTAAAGTAAAAGGAGCCGGCTTTGCTTTCAGGTACACCGAAAGATAACAGATGGCAGCAGAGGAAGAAAAGGACAACTTCCTTTTCTGTCCTTAGTTCTGACTTTGTAATATGGGGCTTGCCTTAAAGAAAATACCTGTCTGTCTTATCTACATCATGGGGTAGAGTGCAAAAAAAAAAGTTTTTCTGCCACAAATTTAAGGCATCATTGATATTATAGGTGGTCCCCAACATCTCAGGTGCTGGTGGCTTGGGTTCAGGCGGGGCTGGGGAGGAGCCCTACTGTGTAGAGAGAATAGTCTTTTCTTTAGAATTTTTGCATTTCTATTAATAAGCGAGGTTGTTAGGCTTTGATATTAAGATTGTTAAGTTTTGGTATTAAGGTTACAATTTCTCCACAAAGTGAACCATTGAGCTTTCTTTCTCTTTTTCCTTTTTTCAGCTGTGCCCCGGTGGAATATGGGATCTTAGCTCCCCAACTAGGGATCGAACCCTCATCCCCTGCAGTGGAAGTACGGAGTCTTAACCACTGGACCGCCAGGAAAGTCGTTATCTTTTTCTATCATTTGGAGTAGTTTAACAACATCAGAACTTTCTAGTCTTGACAGGTTAAAAAAGAACCCAGCTGGAAAAGTTTCTGGACCTGATACTTTGTATTAATACTGTCTCCTCATCTTTCCAAATTCCCCTTTGGCAACCAGTTTATTTGAGGAGAGCATGGCAACTTACTCCAATATTCTTGCCTGGAGAATCCCATGGACAGAGAAGCCTAGCAGGCTAAGGTCTAAGTTTCTTCCCATCAGCTTCAGTCAATTTTGGAAATTTTGCTTAAATTATCTATGTCATTTAAAGTTTTCAGCTTTTTTTTTTTGCCACTGAGTTGCCTTTATTTTCCAGTAATTCTTTAATAACATCTGTATTAGAAATCAGGCTTCCCAACATAAATGTCCATTAATAGATGAGTGGATAAGCAAGATGTGGTAGCTACATCAATGAAATATTGCGTGTATGCATGCTACGTCACTTCGGTTGTGTCCAACTCTTTGTGACCTCATGGACTGTAGCCCACCAGGCTCCTCTGTCCATGGAATTCTCCACGGAAGAATACTGGAGTGGGTTGCCAGGCCTTGCTCCAGGGGATCTTCCCGACCCAGGGATTGAACCTGCATCTCCGGCACTGCAGGCAGATTCCTTACCACTGAGCCATCAAGGAACCCCAAAGAAATATTACTCAGCCATAAAAATAAATGAAATTTTGCTATCTGCAGCAACATGGATGGCCTTGGAAGGTATTATGTTAAGTGAAATAAGCCAAAGACAAAGACAAATATCGTATAGTATAGATTATATGTGGAATCTAAAAATAAAGCAAAATTATTTTGTTAAAATAATTTAACCAAAAAAAAGAAGCAGACTCACAGAAATAGAGAACAAACTAGTGGTTACTATTGGAGGGGAGGGGAAGTTAGGGGTGGGGAAGTGGGAGGTACAAACTGCTGGTGTGGGATAGACTCAAAGATGCATTGTACAACACGGGGAACATTTTGTAATAACTGTAAATGTATAAAAGAAGAGTTAGGCTTCCTTTTTCATTACTAATTTTGAATACTTTAGCCTCCTTTCTTTTTCTTAAACAAACTTAAAGGGATTTATCCATTTACAATCTTCTTCCTAGAATTTGTTCTTTTACTAATTCTTTATGATGAGTGCTAAGTTACTTTATTTTTGTTTTTCTTCCCTTCGAATTAAAACATTTAAGTCCATAAATGTTCCTAAGTCCAGAGCTGCAGCTGTTTGTTCCAGGTTTAGGTATGAATGTTCCCCTTTCATTCCTCCTAGATGTCTGGAATTTGTGATTTTCTTCATTTCCTTTGATCTGATTAGGTAGGGCATTTTATGGACCCTTGGTTATTTTAAATTTCATTGAAGTATATTCAGAGAATGTGGCACACAGAAATTCTACTTTTTTGAACAAGTGAAAGTTTTCTTTGTGGCTAAGTATATGACTAAATTTGGTCTTTACTGGTTTAATATTTAAGATTGAAAATATTAAAAAATAGATATATAAAGAGAAAATTAATCTTGTTATACTAATACTGTCTTGCTTTTTTGTTTTGTGTGATATACAAAACTTTTATTTTATCATTTTCTGTTTGCTCTAAACAAGACACATTTGAATTTTTCAACAAGGCTGATCTTCAGTGTAAAAATTCAAACACTTTATTTTCTTATTCCATCTCCTTTTTGTTTAATACTGAATTTTATCTCACTTCTTTTTGTCCTAGCTTATTATTGTTGCATTGATTAAGTTACTATTTATTGGGGTTTCCACTTCTCAACACTCAGAATCAACTATAATTCTCTTATTATGCATAAATAAAGACAGACACTATTTCTCCACCAAGGTGCTCCTTCATCTTCCTCCCACCTACCACAATGAGATGAACCCAATAAGATAGAGTGCAGTCACCCACCCCCATGCCTTCAAGACGAGAGCAATAAACTCCTTAGAGCTGAGAAATTTCACCTGAACACAGCTAAATGTGAATCTTTTCTCATCAATCCTCCTTGAATGCAACAGATCCTTTCAGCACAAATAAAAAACTCTTTCCTGAGCGTTATTTGAACGTGCCAGGTAAATTGACTTGAAAAGGTCAGGATAAAAACATTTATACCACTTCCTGGTTTAATTAAAAAAAATTTTTTTTTGTCCACACCAAGTGGCATGTGGGACCCTAGTTCCCTGACCAGGGAGTGAACCTACACCCCAGGACTCTTAACCACCGGGCTGCCACGGAGGTTCAGAAACACAGATTCTTGATCATGAAGGAGCCAGTGGTCCAGAGCAGGAAGGCCCCGACTCACCTGTGTGCAGAGACAGGTGTCGGGACAATGTCTGCTGTCGGCCAAATACTTTCCCACACACGTCACAGGGGAAGAGCTGGTCGTTGAACTTCCAGGAGGGCAACCCATTTCCTGCCTCGAGGACTATCTTTTCTGTTTCTGGGCCAAAAGAACAAAGCAGTGTGAGGAATAAAGGCAATGGAAACACGTTTCTGCCTGGTCAACATTTAAGTTAATGTTCAACATTCAACTTAAGCCAAGGCTTCCTTCTAAAGAAGGTGGCTGGTAAACTACAAGCAACCTCTGGCCTTCATGCTCCTCTCCTGTCTCTAAGAAGGCCATTCTTGAAAACTGTGGTGGCAGATGGATCCCTATTTTAGTCAAGTCTCCCATGGTTTCTCTCCTTCCTCCCTAAAGGCTGTGGACCCAGCCCTTCAGCAGGTTGACAGCATGGCTTAGCACTCTGCTCCAGATACAGCAGGCACTATAAAAGGTGCTGAATGAGTTGAACGGCTGAGTTGCATTTTAAAATTCCAGAAATGCAGACTCTTGCCTGTGCGTGCATGCTAAGTCACTTCAGTCATGTCTAAATCTTTGCAACTCCGTGGACTGTAGCCCGCCAGCCTTCTCTGCCCATAGGATTCTCCAGGCAAGAATACTGGAGTGGGTTGCTCTTTCCTCCTCCAGGGGATCTTCCCAACCCAGAGATTGAACCCACGTCTCCTGCGTTGGCAGGTGAGTTCTTTACCACTAGCGCCATCTGGGAAGGCTGCAGACTCTTGCCATCAGACAGTAAATCAAGAATGCCAAAGCTCAGATTCTGATGTAAAAACAGATGGTTCAATCTCTTGAAAGGACTACACTTTCATTGTCCTTTATGCCCAAAACGTTTTGCCTATGTCCTGGGTTGTGCAAAATCCTTAATGAGGAATCAGTGGTACACAGACTCAAGGATGGCAAGTGTGTACTGCTTGCTATGGTCTGAACGTGTGAGGTCCCCCAAATTCATACATTGAAACCCTAATGTTCAAAGTGGTGGTTTTTTAGAGATGGGGCCCCTGGAAGGTGATTAGGTCGAGAGGGTGCATTCTCACGAGTGGGATTAGGTCCTTAAAAAAGAGGCCCCACAGGGTTCCCTGCCCCCTCTGCTATATGAGGACTCAGAAGGACGCAGGCAGTCTGTCCTGGAAGAAGGCCCTTGCCTGACCACGCTGGCGCCCTGCTCTAGGGCTTCCAGCCCCCAGGCCTGTGTGCAGTACATCTTTATTGTTTACAAGCTACCCAGTCTATGGTATTTTGTTAACAGCAGCCTGAGTGGAGTCAGACTCTACTCCACATAAAACACCCTCATGAAAGAGTATACAACCAGAAATTCCCCCAAAAGTATCATGATGCTTGGGAAAATGAGAGCCACAAGTCACCTGTAAGTAATTCAGAGCCTGAATGACCTCCGTGGACCTTAATACCTTCTTTTGCCATCTTAAAAAGAGTTTATTTTCTCATCATCATCCATGGGGTTACCTTTAATTTTCTCATCTATCCTCTGCCCATGGGATTCTCCAGTCAAGAATACTGGAGTGGGTTTCCATTTCCTTATCCAGGAGATCTTCCTGACCCAGGGATCAAACCCACCTCTCCTGCACAGCACGTGGATTCTTTACCAGTGAGCCCCCAGGGGAGGTCCATATTGCTTCTCACGGAACTTAAGGATTACATAAACATTCCCTCAACAGTAAGATAAGGAGAGAGGTGACAGTCACCAAAAAGGGGGAAGGGGACACTTTCACGAGGACACTTGTCTGGGCCCACTACAGCTTTCAGCCTCACCCTGGAGAGCAAGACAAATAGTTTCCTGTGTCAGTATCTTGTCCTTCATCTCAGTAAATTGCTGTGACTGTTCCTACAGTACCGTGGTGCTTTATACAACCAGATACCACATGGCCATAATTAAGTGGTGGAAGGAACTTTCCATAAAATCAAGCAGGTGAAAACATTCAGACCACCGGGCAGAGACAAACATCAGAACAAAGAACCTGCTTTCCCCCAGTTTGGTGAAACTGCTTCCCAGATACAAATACAGGCTTCCACCTGCATTTGGCTGAGTCAACTGGATCAATTTTCATTTGAATTCAGAGTTGCCAGATAGTGTAATCTCAGGAAAGAAGGCAAATATGAATGTATGTTTGGAAGGGGCGGGGGACTGATGGTGAAACTGCAAAAATGTTTGCTGGGAGGCACCTGCCAGTAATCCTAACACTGATAAGGCCCATGTATTGATTGATCCGTGTTTGTTAAATGTAGCTCTTTGGGCCTCAGAGACAAGATTGAGTCTTCTTATTAGAGTAGGAATGTGTGACTACAAACCTCTGCACGGGAAGAGGTGGAGTTGTGGAGGAAAGAAAGTGCAAAGGGAGCTGTGGGGCTCTGATATGTGAGGACAAGAACCACTCTCGGATGACTGTCTTGAGTCCGGGCTGTGAGCATTTCCACACACGGGATGAGAGGGCATCTCAGTAGCTCTGAAGTGTGTAATCACAACAGGGCTTCAAAGGAGGATGGTAGTAATAATTCTAAGGAGAGATCAAGAGGGTACAGGGTCTTCCAATACACTCCCAACAAGAATGAACTAATTGGGTCACAGACCCAACAAGCAGATGCAATTATAAAGAGGGAAGTCTCTCAGTAATTCTTTCAAGTATCAGTCACAAGCTTGAGACGCGGAAGCACCATGAAAAGTCCAATTGCCTCCAATGGTCTAGAAAATGGTTAGAACCATGAAGGCTGTGCTGTGGGGAAGCAGAAGGACTGCCTGCAGACATGGTGAGGCAGGTGGGGGTGTTCAGCCCGGGTCAGCGCCCCCACTCGCCCCGGCCTGGGCCCCGAGCCCTGTCCAGGGACCAGCTCCTCTCCCTCCTTGCTGTCTGTGTTTGCTTTGGCCACCCGCTGCCATTTCACACGCAGGAGGAGCAAGGGAAGCAGGTCATCGCAGCCTCATCCCAGAGCATGACCTCGAAATCAGGTTGGGGTGAGGCTGGGCATGGAGGTGCAGGGGCAAGAGGGGAATTAGAACTTTGCCCAAACAAGTACTGGAATCAAAGACGTGCTCTTCTTTCCCCAGAGCTGAAACGGAGCCCAAGGGGTGCCATGTTCTTCCACGTTTCCTGGGGATGGTGTCACCTGCCTGCTGTGAGAGAAACCTCAGAATCTGTTTTGATTCCTCCCTCCCTCTCTCTGTCTTTTAGCACATCCAGTCGGTCACCAAAAGCTGCCCGTCTGGTTCGAGAGCGAGAGCTGAATGTGATGGACGCCCTGCAAGGCCACGCTTTAGGACCACTGTCTGCCTTCTGGAAGCAGGGCTGGTTCCAGCACCATGGAGTCCTGGCAGCTGGGGCCACCAGCTCTCCAGGACACATTCTGGAAGAGATCCGAGCACTGCCCTGCAGCTCTTGAGGATCAAAAGTTACCAAAAATACTGTAAACTACTAAATTGTGAACCCTATAGATAAATGTTTACAAAAATGGACGTGGAGGCCTATACTAATTTCTTTGCATTAGTAATACAGACTGTAGCCCTACATTAATGAAACCACTGTGGGGACCAGTGGCAATGCCCCTAGGGTATGCATCTTTCGGCTCGGTTCATAGTCACAGGTACTGTGCTCCATCACCACCTCCTCCAGAAACCAAATGAACTGGCCTGGCTACTGCTTAACTGAGTCGTCATTGCTCACCAGGAACACTGCCAAAGCCTCCTAAACAGACTCGCGGGTACCATTCCACCAGCCCCTCCTGGAGGTTCCCGGATGACCTTTCTGAGGCACAAGCCAGGTCATGTCTCGTCCTAAGTTCCCATTGGCTACAACAGGCCAAACTCCTCCTGCATAGGGATCCTAAGATCGTCCACACACTGACCCCAACCATCTCCCTGCTTCGCCTTCCCAAAGGCTCAGAGGAGTGAGTGACTCTCCTTTTGGAAACAAGCTAGTCCCTCTGGAGCCTTCTTCGACGCTTTCGAATCAACTATGCCTCCACCAGAAGTGACTCCCTGCCTCTGGCGCCTCTTCAGCACACAGACTCCAGCTCATTACCAAACCCTGTCTCAGACCGCATCTCCTTGGCCAAGCCCTTCCCAGTTCCCCAGGCAGTGTGTCCTTTCCCGTCTCTGTCCCAGAGCACTTTCCTTGGATATGCGATTGCACCACCTTACCTGTTACATCATGTCTACATATCTTCTATTAACATATTATACGCATCTTTTTAACACAGAGCACCCAGTGAGTTCGGCAAGCGACAATGCTCAGTAATTATGGTCTCTGGCTTCCCCTCCCTATTAGAAGGTGAGCCACTGAGGGAGGGGGCTCTGGAGGATCTATTTATGCACCCCGGGCATAGGCACAGACCTGATACATAGCAGGTGGGAAGTAGGTAGTTGTTGAAGACGTGAATGACTGAATGAAAGGAGCCAAGTTTGGCAGGGAATAAACATCATTCTTATTTTATACTGTGAAGACTGAGGCTTGGAGACAGCATTAGTTAAAGCTAATGGCCGATTCAGGGTAAAAAAATCAGGCTACTCGCTTCCTGAATGGTGTCTTAACTCAACCCGAAAACCACGATTTAATTATTTTTATTAGAAAGGTTTGCAGTCCTGAGCCATATCCCCAGAGGGCCTCTCTCCTTACTTCTTCCCAATAACAAGCTCCAGGATTATTCTCTTCAAGACGCATTCTCTGGCAGACACTGTTTTTTGGTTAACTCAACAGTCACTCTCAACTTTCCTCTCCCTGTCTAATTGCCACTGTAGGGGCAGCTGGCAGGGTGTTGGAGGTGGTGGTCATGTGCTAAAGTTATGACCAATAAAAAGGCTTTTGCTTTCCTGATAAACAGAAAGATATACTTGGTGTTGGCCTTCCTGTTCTTTCCTTGAACACAGAGACAATGCCTGGGGTTATGGCAGCCATTTGGGGCATATGAGGCCAGAGGTGAAAGCCAATGTGTTAAGTATGGAGAAAGGGAAAGGTGAAAAATGTCTGGGTCCTGGATGGCATCTTCCAGTGGCTGAATAAATGGCTGAAACCACCCACTCTGGACTTACTTTTTAGATAAGGAAAATAAACCACTATTGTTTCAGCCACTGTCAGTTGGGTTTTCTTTGACTTATGATGCTCTTGATTGAAACTCTTCCCATGATTATTCTTTAACTGAAGACTCTGGAAGTTAGGTCTGCCTTTGACAAGCTGTATTCCAAAATTCCTGTAACCCGTGAAGAACTCTCCATATTCACTGTCAACAGCAGTAAATGTACAGCCAGCTGAGCATATTTCCATCTTAATGATCTTCTCTTCCCCTCAAAAAAAAAAACTTTTTAAATTAAGAAATTTGCTTTTTAAAAACTTTTAATTGAAGCATAACACAGAAAAATTCACATAACACTAACTGCTTTGTAATCAGTGCAAAATTTGGAATACAGATATTATTTTTTAAAATTTGCTCTTATTTCCACATTCCTTAATATTTGTTTCATTATTTAAGAAGCTGTGAATAGTTTTCTTCATTTCCTTTATAGCAAAATAGTTAATGATTAAGCCTGGTGTGCTGCAGTCCATGCGGTTGCAAAGAGTTGGACATGGCTGAGCGACCGAGCTGAACTGATACTTTTTAATACAGTGTCTCAGAGGATTCTGTCTCCTACACAGCATTTTATTTCCCTTTATCTTCTTATACTCTGGTTCCTGAGATATCCATAAATTGTTCCCATAAATTCCTGGCTACCCAGTACTATTTGAGTGGATGTTTTTCTCTCTACTTTTCTACCCGTAATATTCGCTTTGAATATCATTTGGATCTTTCCCTCTTCCTTAAATACATTTTTTGTTTTAAGTGAAGTAACACTAGGTATGCAGGAGCAAGCACTTCTATCTCTTATAGTATGGTTCAGAATATAGAAAGAGGGTATTTGGAGAGTCACCCCATCTTAGCAGTCCCAGTACAAGGCTCTTAGCTCCTTCCCTTTGCGGTGAACTGAGAACCCTCATTCATAATGATGAGGCTCAACAGCCAAGAGATAGGATGCCAGACTCGCCTCTTGTGATCTAGTGATCTGAGGGGACACGTCTCATTTTACGTACAGGTCCATCAAGTATTTCTCCAAAAATTTCCATGCGATAAACCCATCTGGTACAGATTGGGAGGGAGCTTCATCAAACTCTATGTGACAGAACATTGGATCCAGTAGAGGACTCAGCTTTCTTTGACTCCAACTCCTTCATTTTCAGGAGGATGAAATGAAGCATAAAATTCCAGGGCCTCTTCCATCTCACTGCACCTCACAACATGTACAGGTTTGAATAAGAGAATCAAGGTTTCCAGCATAACTAAGGCTCAGGGAGGAACCTTAAGGATCATTTTGTTCAGTTCTCTCTTCTTACATATAAGGAAACCGAGGCCCAGAGGACTGAAATAATTGCTCAGGTACCTGGCTAGTGACTCTGAGAGTGGGGTGACCAGACTGGGTCTCACTGAAGCTCCTCCAAGCCACATGGAATCACAGCACTGTTTACAACAAACAAGGAAGGGATTTTTCTTTCTCCTCCTGTGTTTTGGCTCAGAGTTTAAATTCTTGGTTACAAGTGGACATATGTAATTTAGCAACAATTCACAGAAACTAGGATTTATTTCCACCTCTCTTTCTTTTTTCAATTGGAATATAGTTGCTTTACAATGCTGTGTTAGTTTCTGCTGTACAGCAAAGTGCATCAGTCATATGTATCCATTTATCCTGTTTTTTGTGGGTTTCCTTCCCATTTAGGTCACCACAGAGCACTGAGTAGATGTGCTAACCTGGGCTACACAGTAGGATGTGTATATGTCAATCTCTCTTCTTCAAGGTGTCAGCCTAGTCTATTTCCAGCCACAGAGAAGTTAGAGACCAGTATGTCATGAAGCAGAACAAAGAAAGAGCAAGAGGAAGGTCAAATGGGAAAACTCTAAAAGCCAAGCCCCTCTGAAGCAAACTACTTCCCTTTGGGCCTTTCACTGACACTTGGGGAACATTTTTGTTAAAAACAAACAAAACCTCTCAAAGAACAGGAGGGGCAAAGGAAAGGACTTTAGTTTGCTTCTCAGCTTTAACAACGTTTAGCTAGCTCCCTGACTGGTGTATCATCAGGCTTTTGTTACTGTGTTTGTGTGAGAGGATCCCTGTATCTCCTGCCAAAATAATCCCCTCAAAGAACCATCTCTCAACCTGACTTTGGCAAGAGACATGTGGAGAGAGAAGGCTTTATTTGGTTAAAGTCGTAAGCAAAAGATTGGCCAAAGTGTGACCTCAACGCATAAATAACTGTCCAGATTGACTAAATCCGCATCAGCTGCTCAATGTGGAAGAGGCTCGGGGGCCCCTTGGGTTTTCCGTGATGACAGATGGTACTGTGATTCTCTCTTTCATCATCAAGCCTGGAGAGTTGCGAGGCATATCTCAAATGAACTTCTGAAACCCTTGGCATTTATAGGCCATACTCTCCTATAGGTTAAAACCTATCTGGTCATTTCTAGGCAGGGCACGTGGTTTTTCGGTAAGTCTTTTCCCTGCTGGTTCTGTCCCTTGGTTTCATGGGCTTAAGACAAGCTGCTGCCTTCTGAGGGCTGCTTGTGAATTAAGGAGAGCCAGTCATGCTTTAGGACCCTTTGGGGGTCAATATCTTTGAAGGTCTACAGTCCACAGGGTCACAAAGAGTTGGACACGACTGAAGCAACTTGCACCATGCACACACACAGCATCTTTGCTATCATGTTTGCAGTTCTATACCCTTTACAAATTTCTTATAAGGGTCACTGCAACTTAGGGTAATCTGGCAGGTCCTAACAGATCTTTATTTTGGGGGGCTCCCAAATCACTGCAGATGGTGACTGCAGTCATGGAATTAAAAGACGCTTGTTCCTTGGAAGAAAAGCTATGGCCAACCCAGACAGCATATTAAAAAGCAGAGACATTACTTTGCCAATAAAGGTCCACATAAGTCAAAGCAATAGTTTTTCCAGTTGTCATGTATGGATGTGAGAGTTGGACTATAAAGAAAGCTGAGTGCCGAAGAATTGATGCTTTTGAACTGTGCTGTTGGAGAAGACTCTTGAGAGTCTCTTGGATGGCAAAGAGACCAAACCAGTCAATCCTAAAGGAAATCAGTCCTGAATATTCATTGGAAGGACTGTTGCTGAAGTTGAAACTCCAATACTTTGGCCACCTGATGTGAAGAATCAACTCATTGGAAAAGACCCTGATGCTGGGAAAGACTGAAGGCAGGAGAAGGGGACGACAAAGGATGAGATGGTTGTATGGCATCATGAGCTCGATAGACATGAGTCTGAGCAAGCTCCAGTAGTTGGTGAGGGACAGGGAAGCCTGGCGTGCTGCAATTCATGGGGTCACAAAGAGCCGGACACGACTGAGCGACTGAACTGAACTGAACAGATCTATTAGGTTCCCTATAACCACCTCTCTACAGGTCTTGGTGCAACCAAATTTCCCTTTAAAGATGATTCCAAATACTTTTCCAAATTAAGGGGTTTTCTACTGGTCAAGATGTCAGATCAAGAATAGCTAAGCTAGGAGAATTTAGCAAGAGTCAATCTATGCTTGATTAAAAATACTGGGCAGAGATTTTTAGGTGTAAAAGAGTTCATGGTCTTGATCATTTTGGGGGGCTCATTTCAAACTTCAGTTCAGTTCAGAAGCCCTCATCTCTATATAACCTCACCTTATCAATCAATCCATTAGAAATTTGTAGGAATTTGGATGTTGCGTCTACATTTTTCTTCTACTTGTATTTCTAAGATCAGTGGACACTCCATAAATGTTTATTGAATAAATGAGACCATCATACCCCCAACATCATAACAGGTGAACTAGATGGCAACCAAGTTTTACATTGCAACATGAAGCAAACTGACAATATTGATGCAGGAGTGACAGCCAAGAGGCTCTGGTTATTATTCTCTCCAGTTACACAGACCAGTGAATACTTCTCTTTCTAATGATGATGATAAGATTTGAAGTCTTAGCAAATGCTAAGAATGCTCAGAATGTCCCAATGTTGAGAACACTCACAAATCTTTGTTAGAAAACCATCAGGCCTGGGAGCTGCCGTTCTAGTGTCTTTGTGGAAGACACTGCTCACTGCTTACTCAATAGCTAACAGAGCTATAATTTTTTTCTTTAGGGGAGCACTGTGCCTCATTTAAAAAAAAAAAAAAGCATGCATTTCCCTTCCCAGCTTCCACTGCTGGTAGAGTGTAGCCCTAAAACATTATTCTGGTCAATGAGATTCATCCTATTTGGGCAGCTTATCTTCATTATGCAAAACAGCATCAGAGTTTCTTAAAAGTATATTAGAACCTGCTATATAGCGTAGGCTGCTCAGCTCAGTGGTCTGTGGTGACCTAGTGGGATGGGGTGGGGGTGGAAGGGAGGTCCAAAGGGAGGGGATATATGTATGCATATAGCTGATTCACTTTGTCGTACAGCAGAAATTAACACAACATTGTAGAGCAATGATAACTCCAATGGAAAAAAAGGTCCGTTCAGAAGATAATGCATAATTAAAGCCATAGGCTTTGTCATGGAGGATTTACCACTGTGCCAGGTACTGTACTATGCATGTATACATATTATATAGGAACTTATAACAGCACTATGGTGAGATACTATTGTTACCATTCCCATTTTACAAAAAAAAGAAGTATCAGGCTCAGGGAGGTTGAACAATGAATTCAAGTTCTCCCAGCTGGTAAGTGACAGCCTAGCCCAAACCCAAGTCTATATGGCTCCAAAGCCCAACCCCACAACCACTCATTACATTACACAATTATACAAGATCAGTGAAGAAAATTCAAGGGTTCTGATTTATTTCGCCACAAACAAATCTATCTGCTACAATCTCGATTTGTTCCAATTTAAATTTTCCTAAATTCACCAGCCATAAAGAAGAAGCATCAGTTCAGTTCAGTCGCTCAGTCATGTCTGACTCTTTGTGACTCCATGAATCGCAGCACACCAGGCCTCCCTGTCCATCACCAACTCCCGGAGTTCACTCAGACTCACGTCCATCGAGTCTGTGATGCCATTCAGCCATCTCATCCTCTCGTCCCCTTCTCCTCCTGCCCCCAATCCCTCCCAGCATCAGGGTCTTTTCCAATGAGTCAACTCTTCGCATGAGGTGGCCAAAGTACTGGAGTTTCAGCTTTAGCATCATTCCTTCCAAAGAAATCCCAGGGCTGATCTCCTTTAGGATGGACTGGTTGGATCTCCTTGCAGTCCAAGGGACTCTCAAGAGTCTTCTCCAACACCACAGTTCAAAAGCATCAATTCTTCGGCATTAAGACAGCATAAATTTAAAGGGCGGTTTGTTAGGGCAACCCAAATACTGACCCCAGGACCCAGGCAGAGAGAGACTGGTGAAATGTGGAGCCCCCACCTTCCTTCTCTTGCCTGATTCCTCCTGGGTGTCCTTCTAGGTCTTTACTGCTGATGGGTTGCTGGATATCAAAAACCTGAGCACCAATTAGGTAAATTTTAATTAAATCCTTTCAGGCCAGCTTTCACTGGCCCCAGAATAAGACCCTACAATGACTGTTCTTTCCCTTTCTTAGAAAAGGAACAGGCATTCAAGTGTGGTGCTACCCCATGACTATATTAGGTGATGGTGAATCTTTATATCCAAAAGAGTTTTCTTCTACAGATAATCATAACGTATGGGCACATATGAGAATATCTTGAGGGCAAACGTTACCATTGCTAGGACAAATGGGACAATCATCTCTTTTCCCCCTTGTATATTGCTGAACTCAGTGTTCCACATTTATTTATTGAATAAAGGACAGAATGAATAAACTAAAAGCAGATCAACATTGTTAAAAAATTTAAACTTTCTAAAATACTCTAAAATATATTTTAGACTTCCTAAAATAAGTTCTAAAATACTAAAGAATTTAATGTTCATTTACTTCTACGTGTGATTGTAGCCAAAAGGCCAAGAAGCGTGTTCATTTACTTCTAATACTATATGATGTGCTACGTATCATGCCTATAGAGCATTTTAAAAATATTTAATGTTTCTTTTTAAATTCAAGTCACAGTCATTTCCAAATATTATTCAAGTAAGCCCCTAGGTATTCTGTCGTTCCCTTCACTGAGACTGGAATCCGCTGGTCGTCTCAATTATTCTAGTTCTCTTTTCTTATGAACAAGCCTTGATCATATCATCCATTCCTTTAAAGATTTCTAAATTTCCTTAAAGCCCTTATCAGTTCCAGACACTGCAGTACTCTTGCGTGACCACATCCAGTTTCAGATTTTCAGTCTTCCTTTCTCTCTGCTCCCAATCTATTGAATTCTGTATTAACAGAAAATATAACTCTTCAGTTTGTCTTTCTCTTGACCTTGAGTTTTAGCACATTATACAATTTGTGTTTAGATGATGGTAGATTTAATATTTGAAGGCAACACTCATCACAAATATTTTTCTCGTGGACCAGAAATACTATCTATTTGATTCAGCAAAGTTATATGTTTTTATGTGATGAAGATTTCTGTTTGTTGGTTTTTTTTAATTATTCTTCTTCAGGTAGGGCTTACCAATATGGGATTGGGAAGTACCTCTGTGATAGTATTTTCCCATGAAAGTATGTCACAATGATTGGCAGCGCTGACAATGTGTTACCAATAATAGTAAGTAACACTATTGGCAAACATTTTATTTTTAAACAAATAAAACAGGCTATCTCCACAAAAATATCATTGTCAATAATTTATTCATGGCCTGTCTTTAATTAGGGAAAAAGCTGTGGATTTAGATGTAGCTGAAAGAGGAATGGGGCTTCCCAGGTGGTGTTGGTGGTAAAGAACCCACCTGCTAAATGCAGGAGACATAGAGATACAGGTTCGATCCCTGGGTTGGGAAGATCGCCTGGAGGAGGGCATAGCAACCCACTCCGATACTCTTGCCTGGAGAATCCGCATGGACAGAGGAGCCTGGTGGGCTACAGTCCATGGGGTCACAAAGAGACAGACACAACTGAAGCGGCTGAGCACCTATGCATGCACAAAAGAGGAACTATAAATACGACTAGTTAAGATTTACTTGGCATTTATGTTGGGCTTCCCAGGTGGAGCAGTGATAAAAGAATCCACCTGCCAATGCAGGAGATCCAAGAAATCAGGGTTTGATCCCTGGGTTGGGCAGATCTCCTGGAACAGAAAATGGCAACCTACTCCAATATTTCTTGCCTGAAAAATTTCATGGACAGAGGAGCCTGGCAGGCTATAGTCCATGGGGTTGCATGGACTTTACAGTCCATGGGGTTGCAAAGAGTCAGACACAACTGAGCAACCGCGCACACCAAACACATAGCATTTATGTTCTCCCAGGCACTATAGCTAAGTTTTTTATTTACATTATGTCATTTAATCCTCAAGGCAACATGTGAAGGTTGTTCTCACTGTTATCCTCATTGTGTGCGATGCATATTCAGTCACTTCAGTCGTGTCCAACTCTTTGTGATCCTATGGACCGTAGCCCACCAGGTTCCTCTGTCCATGGGGTTCTCCAGTTAAGAATACTGGAGTGGGTTGCCATACCCTCCTCTAGGGGACCTTCCCAATCCAGAAATTGAACCTGTATCTCTAGTCTCCTGCATTTAGCAGGTGGGTTCTTTACCACTAGCACCACCTGGGAAGCCATATCCTCACTGTATGGATGGAAAAAAAAGAAAAATCAAAGCTCAGGATACTTAAGACATCAGCCCATTCTCACACAGCTGGTAAGAGGTGGAGCTAAGATCTGAGCCCAGGACCCCCAGTCTGGGAGAGTGCATGCCCTGGCTTCCCTTATACTGCACGTTAACATTCAGCATGTTCCTCAGGCACCACCCTGTTTTTGTGAAGGATCTTTAATCTCTGTTTCAAAGCAGAAAAAGGCTGAGAGCTGATGACCTTGACTTAGTGGGTTCTAAGGAAGCCAAAGTCATATATTTAATTTTTCTCATTCCTAGATGGCGAGCGTCACTGCATTTTATGGTTTCAGATGAAAGTACAACCTTATCCAGTTGCCTTAGACACAAACATCCCTGTTAAAGAACAGAATGCAGCTACAGCGTGGAAGGTCTAATGTAAATTTAATCCTCTGCCAAACACATATTTTATCCATAAGGTATCTGAAGAATTGAACTTGTATCTTTGCAACCCCATGGACTATACAGTCCATGAAATTCTCCAGGCCAGAATACTGGAATGGGTAGCTGTTCCCTTCTCCAGGGGATCTTCTCAATCCAGGGATTGAACCCAGGTCTTCCACATTGTAGGCAGATTCTTTACCAGTGGAGCCACCAGGGAAGCCCATTTGAAAGGTAGGGCATTACTATTATTAATATATTCAGTTCAGTTCAGTTCAGTTCGGCTGCTCAGTTGTGTCCGACTCTTTGAGATCCCATGAATCGCAGCACACCAGGCCTCCCTGTCTATCACCAACTCCTGGAGTTCACTCAGACTCATGTCCATCGAGTCAGTGATGCCCTCCAGCCATTTCATCCTCTGTTGTCCCCTCCTCCTGCCCCCAATCCCTCCCAGCACCAGGGTCTTTTCCAATGAGTCAACTCTTCACATGAGGTGGCCAAAGTATTGGAGTTTCAGCCTCAGCATCTGTCCTTCCAACGAACACCCAGGATTGGTCTCCTTTAGGATGGACTGGTTGGATCTCCTTGCAGCCCAAGGGACTCTCAAGAGTCTTCTCCAACACCACAGTTCAAAAGGATCAATTCTTTGGTGTTCAGCTTTCCTCACAGTCCAACTCTCACATCCATACATGACCCCTGGAAAAACCATAGTCTTGACTAGACGGACCTTTGTGGGCAAAGTAATGTCTCTGCTTTTCAATATGCTATCTAGGTTGGTCATAACTTTCCTTCATGGCTGCAATCACCATCTACAGTGATTTTGGAGCCCAAAACCATAACGCCTGACACTGTTTCCACTGTTTCCTCATCTATTTCTCATGAAGTGATGGGACTAGATGCCATGATCTTAGTTTTCTGAATGTTGAGCTTTAATCCAACTTAGGTTGGTGCAAAAGTAATTGTGGCTTTGCATTGTGAAATTTGCTGTTTGATATTGGAATACATTCTTAAATAAATATGGCTATGTTATACATCACTTTATTTCACATTTCTCATTTTGTTTTTTTGCTAATGACTTTTCCTTGCTGTTTGCTTTATATTTATATTAAACTAGGAAAATAACATTACACAAAAAGTAAATTTGAGTGATTTTCTTATTCAAATTCAAAATGAGTCATAAAGCAGTGAAGACAACTCACAACATCAACAATGCATTTGGCATAGGAACTGCTAACACACATACAGTGTTGTGGCTGTTCAAGAAGTTTTACAAAAGAGACGAGAGCCTTGAAATGGGGAACATGGTGGTGGGCCATCGGAAGCTGATAATGACCAATCAGCTTCGATGGTCCTCTTAGAGCTACACGAGAAGTTGCCGAAGAACTCAACATTGACCGTTCTATAGTCATTCGGCAGTTGATCAAATTGGGAAGGTGAGAAACCTTGATAAGTGGGTGCCTCGTGAGCTGACCAGAAAAATCACTGGTTTGAAGTACTGTTCTTCTCTTACTCTTCGTGACAGCAACAAACCATTTACTGATCAGGTTGTGATGTATGATGAAAAGCGAATTTTTTAAGACAGCTGATGATGACCAGCTCAGTGGTTGGACTGAGAAGAAGCTCCAAAGCACTTCCCAAAGCCAAACTTGCAGCAAAAAAGAGTCATGGTCACTGTCTGGTGGTCTGCTGTTGGTCTGATCCACTACAGCTTTCTGAATCCCGGCGAAACCCTTACATCTGAGAAGTATGCTCAACAAGCCAATGAGATGCTCCGAAACCTGCAATGCCTGCAGCCAATACCAGTTAACAGAAAGGGCCCAATTCTTCTCCACAGCAAAGCCCAGCTGCACGTCACACAACCAGCACTGCCGGAGGTGCACACACCGCCCTAAAAGTTCTGCCCCGGCTGCCGTGTTCGCCTGACCTCTCACCAACTGACAACCATTTCTTCGAGCATCTTGACAAGTTTTTGCAGGGAAAATGTTTCCACAACCAGCAGAAAATGCTTCTACAACCACAACCAGAAAATGCTTCTACAACCACAACCAGAAAATGCTTTCCCCTTGTTTGGGAAAATCATCTTAGGGGTTGCAACCAAGCGATGTTTAGAAGATGGCTGCTCACCGTTTATGGATCCTGGACTTCGGTTGCAACACTTCCAGCCTCTGGCCACCCCAGCTCACTTCAGACTGGCCCCACAATCCAAACTGACTCTGGCCACTCCTGTTGCCACCTGCCCTGAATTCAGTGCTTTTATGCACTCACAGACCCCCTCAGTTTGTCTCTCAAGTCTGAAAACGAGGATCGAGCCTGTCAGCAACCAATTCTCTGTTCAGTCCTAAATGGTGGGTATTCCCTCCAAATCCAGGGTCTTGGCTCCTAAATACATATTACACCACCCTTTAGGTTGTCTAGTTGGTTAATACATTGTGCAGTGTTCAATGCATCCTTAAAGATTTGTGCACTTTTAAAATCTTCATTTCAAAAAGCTGAATACAGCTAAGCATATACTGTTTGTGAATTTAAAGTGTTAATGAAATAGCAATAAATAAATAAATAAAGGAAAGAAAAGAAAATACTTTCCAAGAGTTGGCTGAATCCGAAAGCACGGATTTTTATGCTACAGGAATAAGCAAACTTATTTCTGGTTGGCAAAAACGTGTTTATTGTAATGGCTCCTATTTTGATTAGTAAAGATGTGTTTGAGTCTAGTTATCAATATAATGATTTAAAATTCATGATTTGAAACTGCAATTACATTTGCACCAACCTAATGAATAAATGAAATCTTGAAACCTCTTCTATTTAATCATTTAAGGATAGAGCGAGAAGAGGATTTTCAGCTCCCAGATCCAAAATGTAAACATCCAATAGCCTAAGGATATGTTAAGGAACAGAAAATACTCAGTAATGCAACTCCAAGGTAGTTGAGCAAGAGGAGAAATCTAAAAAATAAAAGGATATTTTCCTTCCATTTCACTTTTCCAATTGAAAAGCAAACAAATGAAATACAAAAATATAACACACTATTTCAGTTACAAATCAAAATTGAGAAAAATCGAATAATAAATTTGGCAACATGGAGACACAACCCTACTCCATACTGGAAATGAACTATATTTTACTTATGTGCCTTGTATTACTGTAGGTTGGTATGTATTTTTTCTCATATATTCTGACTTGATCCTTTTTGAAAGCATCTCTTCCTAGCCTTTCTTCTGACATCAATCTTAAATACAATCGACAATAAATAAATATTGGTTGATTTGATTAAAATTTCACCAATTACAGGCAAAAGAGAGAAAATGTGCACGACATGTGTCAATTAACATACAGCACCTGCAAACAGATAAGGCTGAGAAGCCCTAGCCTGTCCAGCATGGCACCACGTCCTAACCCATGACAGAAAGTCACCACCTCAAACTACTGGGCTGGCCAAAACATTTGCTTGGGTTTCTCCTGCTCTATCTTATGGAAAAACCCAAACAAACTTATTGGCCAACCCAATATGATGACAGATATTCAACATCCTTTGGAGACAGCCTCCGCAGAATCTTGGCCCAACCTTCTGGGAACCAGGTGAACAAGAAAGAAAGCTCCGACTACTGCTTCTAAATTACAGAGAACCTGAGGTGTGGGCCGGCTAATCGCCTGCCTAGAATCCGACAGTAAAATCCAGACTGAGAGTGAACCAGCCTTGGCTCACTGCCCTCCTCACCTCATCCCTCTGCCTCCCCAACAGGCTGAAGTTCAGGTTCTTAATCACACTACATACCAAAGGCTTTGCATATCTAATCAGTCTTCAAACCACACACTGTACTACAGAACATGTACATGGTGGAGAACAGATGTCACCATGAGAATCTTATTTTCTGCTCCTTCCCAATTTTGGCATGTGCACATGTGCAACCTTAATGCTGCAAGAACAAAGAGTCTCGCATTTAATATTAATATGGGAGCACACAAACGCTCCGTGTGTTGGAACACTGCCATATTCCAATTTCAACAGTGCACGCCTGCTTTTCTTCGTATGAGTTGCCTCAGGTCCTGTTGGTGTTGTCCGAGCTGAAAATGTGGTCACAATCTCATCTCACAGGAGACAGTGCCAGGTGAAAGTCCTGGAGATCTACATTTCTCGTTGAAAAAGCACACCCATACCAAACACCCGTAAAGGCCAGTGGAAAGGCTCTTTACCAGTCAAGACCCCATTCACAGAACTATTTCTACCATTACGGAAACCAGTGAGTGACATCTTCAGCAGAACAGAGCACTGAATAACACCAAGGCCCAAATACTGGTCTGACAGGGGACCATGGGTAAGAAACGAGTCTCCAATGGAACCTATTTCCTCTTCCAAAGTGAAGGTTTAGCCAAAACATTAATAGCAAACACTGAAACCTAGACCACGCCTTTCAACCACACAGTCAGAATCACCATCAGCTGCTTACAGAGAGTGACTGCGTCTGTTTCCCTCACTGCATTATTTATAGATAATATTAACCACAGTACTTAGGCACCGGGACCATCAGAAGTATGCGTTTTTAACCTCTTTTTAACATTTGTTTCTTCTCGGCTGAGTCGGGTCTCAGTGGCGGCTTGGGGGCTCTCTAGTTGAGGCATGTGGGCTCAGGAGTTGCGGTGTGCTAGCTCGGTTGCCCTGTTTTCGGCTGAGTCGGGTCTTAGTGGCGGCTTGGGGGCTCTCTAGTTGAGGCATGGGGGCTCAGGAGTTGCGGTGTGCTGGCTCGGTTGCCCTGTTTTCGGCTGAGTCGGGTCTTAGCTGCGGCATGGGGGCTCTCTAGTTGAGGCATGTGGGCTCAGGAGTTGCGGTGTGCTGGCTCGGTTGCCCTGTTTTCGGCTGAGTCGGGTCTTAGCTGCGGCATGGGGGCTCTCTAGTTGAGGCATGTGGGCTCAGGAGTTGCGGTGTGCTGGCTTGGTTGCTCTGTTTTCGGCTGAGTCGGGTCTTTGCAGCATGGGAGCTCTCTAGTTGAGGCATCATGTGGGCTCAGGAGTTGCGGTGTGCTGGCTCGGTTGCCCTGTTTTCGGCTGAGTCGGGTCTCAGTGGCACTTGGGGGCTCTCTAGTTGAGGCATGTGGGCTCAGGAGTTGCAGTGTGCTGGCTCGGTTGCCCTGTTTTCGGCTGAGTCGGGTCTTAGCTGGAGCATGGGGGCTCTCTAGTTGAGGCATGTGGGCTCAGGAGTTGCAGTGTGCTGGCTCGGTTGCCCTGTGGCACATGAGATCTTAGTTCCCCAACCAGGGATCCAACCTGAGTCCTTGCACTGGAAGGAGGATTCTTAACCACTGGGCCACCAGAGAAGTCCCAAAGCTAATCACTTTTGCCCTAAGTGACAGAATGTGGACGAGCTAAATCCGATTTGATTAGGCTCCTGTGCAGGGGGGCAAAGGGAACTTATAAGAAGGGAAGGAGAGCAACTGTCTTTTCTGAAATTCTTTGCTCTACCTGATCAGCTAGAGTGGGATGAATTACACGAATGGCTCCTCAACTAAGGCTTCTAAGTCCTCTTCAGTTGAATCTGGAGCCTGTCAGCCAACAAAGCATATAAAAATATGTAGGAGAGACTCGGTTGCTGATCCTGGGCACCTGTACATTTGGCCCACGTGGTGAAATGACCATGTCTGTATATGCAGGTGGGCTTCCCTCGTGGCTCAGCTGGTAAAGAATCCGCCTGGGATGCAGGAGACCTGGGTTCCATCCCTGGGTTGGGAAAATCCCCTGGAGGAGGGTATGGTAACCCACTCCAGTAGTCTTGCCTGGAGAATCCCTATGGACAGAGGAACCTGGCAGGCTACAGTCTACAGTCCACAGGGTCACAGAGTTGGACACGACTGAGCGACTAAGCACAGCACACACGATATGCAGATAAAATGACCCGCTCAATGCAGCAACAGACTCCAGTGTGAACCATTCCCTGGGTCTCAGTGTCTGTCCATTCAAAAGGGTCCTCTGTAGCCAATGTCTTCTTTATCTTGTTAAATCAAAAAGGATGCGATAATTTAATTCCACAGGGTTGAAAACTTGCCATCGGTAACCATGGAGGGAAGAGCCTCTTACTTCATTTCCCAGTTTCAGGATCGGCTTGAAAGAAGATTCTTTATTCTTTGAAGTGGAGGGCTGCTTAAGAATAAATGTTCCAAAAATAAAGATGGATACACGCAGATACACAGATAGGTTTTCACTTGTCTGTGCAAACAATATCTCTGGAGGGATGCCCATGGAAGTGGTAACACTGGTTGAGTGGAAGAGAAGGGGGAAGTGGGGGAGGAGGGGGTATGGTCAGGAGCAGGGAATAGTGAACTGGCGGTGGGGAGAAGGGTGGCGGAGGTACTTATTTAATCACTTTCAAGTTCAATTTCTAACCAACTCTGAACATTTAAGATCATGTCTTCCTGTACCCCTTAACACCTGTGCAAGAAATATGGCAGCAGCCCCAGTAATAAAATTTACTACTGAGAGTTAACAATGCATTGGGCACTCTCTGAAGTATCTGAAAGACTCATGGGCTCCTCCCAACAACTACTGTGGTAGGTACTGTCCCCCTTTCACAGATACTAAATCAAGTCACACATACAAAGGGTATCCTCCCAAGGGACGTGCCAAGTCAGAAGCAAGGTCAAAGGCAGGCACCCAGTTATGTGTTATTAAGAATTTTGGTCTTTTAGGGGCAGTAGCCCTGAGTCACACAATTTCTGCACCACTTTTGCAATAATTATTAATCAATGGAACCCTTATACAATATTTCAAAATGAAAATTAGAGGTCTTGAAGAGTCTCCCACAAACAAACCATATGTGGCTCAAGACGGAATGTGCTAGGTTATTATCTCTGTACTAAATAACAGAGACCCCACAGAACAAAGTACAGATCCTGCTCTTACAGGTAAACTCTTTGCCTTTAGGTAAAATGACTGTAGAAAGCTTCACATTTGACCTTTACAGTCATTCCATCTACCGCTTGGATATAATAATAGCCGGAGGATTATCTTCCTATCAAGTTACAACTGTTCACCTGGCCACTCACATTGAGTCTTAGGCTGCTTTCAAGTTGGCCAAAGAGAGGTTTGAGATTCGCGGCCTGCACGAGCTTTCTGAAATTTCACATTTGACCTTTACAGTCATTGCATCTACCGCTTGGATATAATAATAGCCGGAGGATTATCTTCCTATCAAGTTACAACTGTTCACCTGGCCACTCACACTGAGTCTTAGGCTGCTTTCAAATTGGCCAAAGAGAGGTTTGAGATTCGCGGCCTGCACGAGCTTTCTGAAACCGCCCTCTCCCCGTCCCGTCAACAAATGCTGCACCCCAGGAAAAGTTACTTGTCCCCCTTTTCTCTGGAGCTTGTCTGCCAGGAATGCTAGCAGCCTGCATTCGCACAGGTTCCCTCTATGATTTTCTGTTTCCTGTTTTTGTTTATTTTAAAAAGAAAAACAGTGGGAACTTTCTTCTAGGGCTTGTTTCTTTAAGTCCTGAATAATTTTTTAAGCCTTATACTGCAACATATTGATCTTTTAAGAGACCCAAGCTCCTGTAGCAGAAATGGAAATGATTAATTCTGGAAAGTCTCACTGTAGGGCTGTTAAACCCACACGCCCTCCGAATACTTAAAGCTTTAGCCAGCCTAGTAAATATTTTGATATGGGTGAGTCTAAATAATGTCCATTTCCATGCGACGGTGTGAAACTGTTTTCTTCATCATTTGGTGGATAAAACAGTTAAGTATTGCTATAATTAGTCACCATCATTCTCCTTCACTGAGTTTGAGAATAAATGGAGGTAGAATTATCCATTAAATTCTACACAATCATTTAGTTTCGGTTGTGCTGGGTCTTTGCTGCTGCGTGGGCTTTCCGCTAGAAGTGGCGCCGGGCCTTCTCAGCACGGTGGCTTTTTCTTGTCGTTGGAGCATGGGCGCTAGGGCGCTTGGGCGTCAGTATTCGCAGCCTGTGGGCTCAGCAGTTGTTGCAGCTCCCGGACTCTAGAGAGAAAGCTCAATAGCTTATGGTGCATGGGCTTAGTTGCTTCGAGGACTGAGATTTTCCTGGAAAGTGAAGTTGCTCAGTCGTGTCCGGTACAATCATTTAGTTTCGGTTGTGCTGGGTCTTTGCTGCTGCGTGGGCTTTCCGCTAGAAGTGGCGCCGGGCCTCCTCAGCACGGTGGCTTTTTCTTGTCGTGGAGCATGGGCGCTAGGGCGCTTGGGCGTCAGTATTCGCAGCCTGTGGGCTCAGCAGTTGTTGCAGCTCCCGGACTCTAGAGAGAAAGCTCAATAGCTTATGGTGCATGGGCTTAGTTGCTTCGAGGACTGAGATTTTCCTGGAAAGTGAAGTTGCTCAGTCGTGTCCGGCTCTTTGCGACCCCATGGACTGTAGTCTAGCAGGCTCCTCTGTCCATGGGATTTTCCAGGCAGAGTACTGGAGTGGGTTGCCATTTCCCTCTCCAGGGGATCTTCCTGACCCAGGGATCAAACCCACGTCTCCTGCATTGGCAGGTGAATTCTTTACCACTGAGCCACCAGGGAAGTCCTCCATTAAATTTCTGTTGTAAGGAACAAAGGGACTTTGAGAAGAAAATCAAGGCAAAGGTCTCTTGACTGGAATATGGCTGTGCCACTAACTTCATATTCATATCGGAGTATGTTACAGCCTACAGAAAATATACCCTGTATCCCATATACAATATATATGATGTGCAAGTCCCTCATTTCACCAAGAGGTTAAAATATCCACCTACTTTCACAGTTTATACTAGTAAAAAGAAACGACCTAACAAAGAACATGTATGGTTTTGGGGCCAAACTATATGAGCACCCACACAGGATTTTCTCTAATGCACGCCCATGCAGGGATGTACATGTGCAGCTTTAAAAACGTTCTAACCTTAGTTTTAGTGACCTGTTCAGAATTCAGGGAAGGGTGTCTCATCTAAGATAATGAAGTCTGAAATACTGTAGAAGGGATAACAATTACTGTCATGTGTAGGTCTTCTGAGCTGCAATGGTTTCACTATGGCTTCCTAACTTCCTTTACTGAAGAGTAAAGAAAGAATAGAGTTTAATGAAATTTGTTGGATCCAACCAGAAATCTCATATCTGTAGAGAAATCAACAGGCAGTTGACACAGCAGCTGGATCAAAACAACTATACTCCAATAAAAATTAATTGAAAAAAAAAAAAGCAACTGGAACATCAGTTGTCTAGCCTGAATTTCTAGCTTGTCTTGACTTGGACATAAGAAAGTGGGCATTACCACTAGACCATTCAGGTATGACCTAAATCAAATCCCTTATGATTATACAGTGGAAGTGAGAAATAGACTTAAGGGTCTAGATATGATAGATAGAGTGCCTGATGAACTATGGAATGAGGTTCATGACATTGTACAGGAGATAGGGATCAAGACCATCCCCATGGAAAAGAAATGCAAAAAAGCAAAACGGCTGTCTGGGGAGGCCTTATAAATAGCTGTGAAAAGAAGAGAAGCAAAAAGCAAAGGAGAAAAGGAAAGATATAAGCATCTGAATGCAGAGTTCCAAAGAATAGCAAGAAGAGATAAGAAAGCCTTCTTCAGCAATCAATGTAAAGAAATAGAGGAAAAGAACAGAATGGGAAAGACTAGAGATCTCTTCAAGAAAATTAGAGATACCAAGAGAACATTTCATGCAAGGATGGGCTCGATAAAGGACAGAAATGGTCTGGACCTAACAGAAGCAGAAGATATTAAGAAGAGGTGGCAAGAATACACTGTTTCCCCATCTATTTCCCATGAAGTGATGGGACCAGATGCCATGATCTTCGTTTTCTGAATGTGGAGCTTTAAGCCAACTTTTTGACTCTCCTCTTTCACTTTCATCAAGAGGCTTTTTAGCTCCTCTTCGCTTTCTGCCATAAGGGTGGTGTCATCTGCATATCTGAGGTTATTGATATTTCTCCCAGCAATCTTGATTCCAGCTTGTGTTTCTTCCAGCCCACTGTTTCTCATGATGGACTCTGCATATAAGTTAAATAAACAGGGTGACAATATACAGCCTTGACATACTCCTTTTCCTATTTGGAACCAGTTTGTTGTTCCATGTCCAGTTCTAACTGTTGCTTCCTGACCTGCATATAGATTTCTCAAAAGGCAGGTCAGGTGGTCTTGTATGCCTTTTCCAACTCTCATTCTTGTCAGAATAAAACACAGTATTATGCTTGAAAAGAGCTTGAAAACTATAAAACATGGTATTATCATTATTTTCCCTTAGAGATGAAGGCAGCAAAAGTGGAGAAGTCACAAATAGAAGATCATGTAATTCTCCAACCAACATTTTATGAAAAGTCGGTGCTTAATAATACTGCTGCTGCTGCTAAGTCGCTTCAGTCATGTCCGACTCTGTGTGACCCCACAGACGGCAGCCCATCAGGCTCTCCCGTCCCTGGTACTCTCCAGGCAAGAATACTGGAGTGGGTCGCCATTTCCTTCTCCAATGCATGAAAGTGAAGAGTGAAAGTGAAGTCGCTGAGTCGTGTCTGACTCTTAGCGACCCCATGGACTGCAGCCCACCAGGCTCCTCCATCCATGGGATTTTCCAGGCAAGAGTACTGGAGTGGGGGGCCATTGCCTTCTCCAGCTTAATAATACAGGTGGGTCTAAATAACAGAGACACTTATTACTCAAGCATTAATGAAAGTCAATCTAGTCTTGGCCTTAAGACCAAGAGAGATAGAATATTCTAGAGAGAGGACTGTGAGCCGAAATCCAGAAAGGCAGAAAGTCCAGGTAGCTTGAAACCATTCATTCATTTATTCCTGACTTCAATAAATATTTATAAAGAACTACTACAATTTCTGTTCAAAGAACTCAAAGTCTGGTGAAGGAAACAGATAAGATTAAAGAAAAATAAATACAAGTGATGAACTACGCTTGCTGCTGCTAAGTCGTTTCAGTTGTGTCCAACTCTGTGCGACCCCATAGAGGGCAGCCCACCAGGCTCCCTTGTCCCTGGGATTCTCCAGGCAAGAACACTGGAGTGGGTTGCCATTTCTTTCTCCAATGCAGAAAAGTGAAAAGTGAAAGTGAAGTCCTCAGTCGTGCCCGACCCTCAGCAACCCCATGGACTGCAGCCTTCCAGGCTCCTCCGTCCATGGGATTTTCTAGGCAAGAGTACTGGAATGGGGTGCCATTGCCTTAGAGCATAAGAAAAATCTCATTATTTAAGACTGGAAAAAGTTGAAATAATGATCATGAGAAAGTTATCTAGTAAACTGAAAAATGAAGATGACCCCAAGCTTTCCCATTAAGGTGGTATGATACCATCATCCCAAGAGGGAAGGGAAAAGAGGTGGAAATTGAAAGAGAAAATAACTTCAGTGAGATGTATTGAGAAGGAGGGTGGCAATAAACTTCTCTAGATTCAAAAGTAGGTTTAAATGGAATGGTACATAGTTGTCCTGCAGTGATCAGAGCAGGGCAGAGAAATTGGTTCCAGGATCCTGGTAGATACCAAAGTCATGGATGCTGAAGTACCTTATATAAAATTCTATACCCTAGAGGACCTTCTGTATTGCAGATTCCCCATTCTTAGATTCAACCAAACCCAGAGAATACTGAAAATCCTGAATGTGAAACTGTGAATATGGAGGGTAGAGTGTATTTTGAAATTAGATTTGAGACTGGATTTTAGATGATGTTTAGGAGGCAGTTCTGCATTATATACACTATTGAGGAAAAGGCCAAGTAAGAGGTGGGGATATGCCTCAATGTCACTCTTGTCAACTGGCCCGAGCAACTAATTGTCTTGAGAAAAAATTTTGACCTGGGAATGCCAAGTCAACACTTTACTAATATCTCAAGCTTTATATATTTAAAACTGTAGTCCTGCTCTTTCTCCCCAGTCAGCTCCCAAACCCTGGAGTTATCCTCTGATTTTTATCTTTCTCTCATCTTCAAAATACCCATGGAATTCTCCAGGCTAGAATCCTGGAGTGGGTGGCCATTTCCTTCTCCAGGGGATCCTCCCAACCCAGAGATCGAACCCAGGTCTCCTGTACTGCAGGAGGATTCTTTACCATCTGAGCCACAAGGGAAGCCAAAGAATACTGGAGTGGTAGCCTATCCCTTCTCCAGTGCATCTTCCCAACCAAGGAATTGAACCAGGGTCTCCTGCATTGCAGGTGTACCAGGGTCCAGCCCTGGTTGGATCCAGGGTATCCAAAGCGTGGATGGTGAGGTGAGAGAGATATATAGATTTAGAGAGAGATAAGGAAAGAATTTGCAGTTAAGAGAATAGTGGAGAGAAAGAGGATTATATTCCTTGGTTTACACAGAAAGTCAATAAAGTCTCAGACAAGAGACTTGCACCGTTTTCATAGGCCACAGGCACCCTCCCGGTCTCCCAAGGGAGTGAAGGCGCAGGGTGCCTTCTTGTTCAGGTCTTAGAAGCCCAGGCAAATAAGTAAACACAGCGGACCTCTGTAGGTATCCAAAGCGTGGATGGTGAGGTGAGAGAGATATATAGATTTAGAGAGAGATAAGGAAAGAATTTGCAGTTAAGAGAATAGTGGAGAGAAAGAGGATTATATTCCTTGGTTTACACAGAAAGTCAATAAAGTCTCAGACAAGAGACTTGCACCGTTTTCATAGGCCACAAGCACCCTCCCGGTCTCCCAAGGGAGTGAAGGCGCAGGGTGCCTTCTTGTTCAGGTCTTAGAAGCCCAGGCAAATAAGTAAACACAGCGGACCTCTGTGCTCCAGATGGGAATTAGCGTGAAAAGGAGAGTAAGAAAGAAAAGACAACACGGGGAAACCAGGCTTTCATGGAACTGGTCCTGGTCCATCTCTTTATTTTTCAGGGAAGGTTTTATACTTTAAGTTGTACATAGAGATAAATGTAAGATGCAGAGTCACGCAGGTTCAGCTCCTCTGACCCTTATCTAAAGACAGAGTGTTCTTTGCATACCTTTGTTCTCACAAGAGTCTTATGTTTGTTTACAATACCTTCTGGTCTGAAGACCGATTAACATTTTATGGCCCTGTCTAACCTTTCTATTGATAAAGGTTAGTCAATCAGAAAACTCATTTTCCCTTAAGATCTGCTTAGTCTTAAGATAGTGATAAAGTTACATTCTTACATAGCAAGGATACAGTGATTTATAACAAAGAAAGAGGAGTACAGTGATTTATAACAAAGAGAAAAATTCATTAACTCAAAAGTCTACTATTGCTAACATCAAAACTACTATATTTCTTTTACTACATTCCAATTACATTGATTAACATACTCCCAGGTGCTTAAGGATATGGAGGCCTGGTGGCAATCATCAACTGAGCAATGAAATCTTTCACCAACATGATTTTTATCTTTAGAAAAACCCTATGCTAACTAAGACTTCCAAAATACTCCAAACTCTCTGTGCTGTTTATGGTTGAGAGGTTGTAAACAATCATGTGCGTAGTAGCAGGAGTGTGGATAAACCTGTCACACAAGCTAGACTGCCAGCAGAGAAATTTGACCTGAGACCCTCCTTTTATATGCAGGAGACTATTAACTGGAGCTTTAAGTTAATTTTCCAAAGAACGGTGGTCGGGGATAGCCCTGTTAATGTCAGAAGAGTGTAGTATAACAGACAGATTTTGGTTTCAGGGGTAGATGCTCGAGCAGATCCAGGGGACCCCTTGAGTCTTGATCCGCCTTGCCCATCAGGCCTCTTCCGCATGACCTTGTCATGGGTGGGGTCGGGGAGTCCCTCAAGTCCTGACCCGCCTTTGCCCATCAGGCCTCTTCCTCATGACCTTTGCCATGGGTGGGATCTCCTATGCTGGCTCCTGGCACAGGTGGATTCTTTACCAATTGAGCTATCAAGGAAATCCCTTCAAAATATACTCAACCACTTTTTTTTAAAGCCAAGTTCTAATTACCAGCCTGGTCTAAGCTTCCATCACTTCTTGCCTAAATTATTGAAATAACCTGCTGACTGGTCTTCCTGCTTCCACTCTTGCCCTCCTATAGTCTCCTCTCAACACTCCAGGCCATTCATTACTCTATCTTCCTTTCCTCCCTTTCTCTCCCAGCTCCAACTCTTACAAAAGCCATCTTTGCAGACAGTGACACTTATGTGATGCAGATTTCTGGTGGGAGTGTTAAGCACTGAAAAGAGAATCAGCTAAACCAAGGAAAATCAAAGGCCTTGATGATCCTGAAATTTCATGAACAGTTATATATAATTATGAATTGTCTCTAGATTCAAAAGTATTGTGTTTATATTCTTGATCCTGAAATAATAAAAATCATAAAAGAGAAATATAAATCATCACTTGTCACTGTTTTACTTAGTATTACAAATTGCCTTAATTACTAATTTCATTGAGCTGCATTATTATTGCTTCAAGTGCTAACAGTTTTTCCTCCAAAATTCTAAGACTTTACTAATGAATTATTATCCTGGTTCTTACAGTTTGAGCAAATTTCATTAAACTTTTTGTTTCATGGGTTCATATCTGATACTGAACTGCTGATCCTTGCTAAATTACCATGTCTGTATATGGGTACTATATATTTTAATGTTACATCTTTTAATATAATTTTATATCATATTTATTCTTTTGGAGAGAAATGGATGCAGAGTGAGAGTTAACAGTTTGAAGTTTCTTTCTTTCTTCCCATCCTGCCTTGGTTAATCTGGAATGTATTATAACATGAAACATATTGATGAGAAGCTGGCAAAGAAACCTAATTGGTGTCTAGTGGCAAAAGATAGATTCTATTCTGTTAATATCTATACCCATCTCTTCCCTGATAGCTCAGTTGGTAAAGAATCCAATTTTAATGTTACATCTTTGAATATAATTTTATATCATATTTATTCTTTTGGAGAGAAATGGATGCAGAGTGAGAGTTAGCAGTTTGAAGCTTCTTTCTTTCTTCCCATCCTGCCTTGGTTAATCTGGAATGTATTATAACATGAAACATATTGATGAGAAGCTGGCAAAGAAACCTAATTGGTGTCTAGTGGCAAAAGATAGATTCTATTCTGTTAATATCTATACCCATCTCTTCCCTGATAGCTCAGTTGGTAAAGAATTCACCTGCAATGTAGGAGACCCCAGTTGGATTCCTGAGCCAGGAAGACCCATTGGAGAAGGGATAGGCTACCAACTCATATTCTTGGGTTTGCCTTGTGGCTCAGCTGGTAAAGAATCTGCCTGCAATGCAGGAGACCTGGGTTCGATCCCTAAGTTGGGACCCCTGGGTTGGGACACAACTGAGCGACTTTCACTTCACTGCACACCTATCTCAATCCTAACAAGGAGCAGCAACAATTCTTCAATGTGGTAAGGATGAGTGAAGAACAAGGAGAACATTTTCCCTTTCCCCAAAGTAGATCTTGCTCCTTTCTTACTAAAGTGTTTAACCTCTCTCCACATGGTAGCTGGATATGATGCTCAGTCCATTACATAGTGCCTACTTTAGAAAGTCAGAAAGGAAAAAACACTAAACTTTTCTAGTTGGAGGATGTGGGGTTGGAGGAAGGGTAGACTTAGCAAATTCTTAAAAATAAAAATCCATAAATTAGCAAATGAAATTTCTCAAGAAGATAGTGTCTCTAATATGTTTAGTATTCATTATCTAAAGTCTCTGTCCTGCAAATATGTAGCAAGCCTCAGCAGAATTCCTGGTTGGGGAATACCATTTCTTTGTAGATGATATATCAAGACATCCAGGGTGATGGTTGAAAGCATAAGCTTTGGAGTTGAATTGTCTGGCTCCTAACCCTGGATTCACTACTTTGCCATCATGTGTGGATCTCAGTCAAGTGACTTCTCCTGACTAAACTTTCAATTCTTCAACTGTAAAACATCATTTGATTACTATGGAGACTAAAAGAAATACTGTGCTTAAAGTGGTTGCCACAGAATAAGCACTCAATAGATGTTAGCTATTTGTCTCTGGATTTTGACTTATTTACCACGTGAGCCCTCAGAATGCCTCAGAGAATCAGATTAAAGAACTCAAACTGTCTTACTGGTTGGGGACCTACAGATGGTGCTATGACCTCATCTGCTCTATTTTCTAGGCTAGTAGCAAGCATTGACCAGGAACCCCTCAGCAAGATCCTGTGAGTAAGAATGCGAGCCGGAGCAGCAGGTGGAGTAGAAGGCAGGAAACTGAACTGATGCAGTGGAAAACTCTTCTCTTTTATCTTTGAGCCCCATCTTGGACTGTTTTCTCTGAAATTTAGCCAGTGAGTTTTATTGAATGAGTAGACTTGATGTCTCCAAACTCCTCTCCTCCCCAAGTGATCATGAACCCATTACCCTTAAAACTATCCTCTTTTTAATGCTAGTGGTAAAAAACTCGCCTATCAATGCAGAAGATGCGGGTTCAATCCCTGGGTCAGGAAGATCCCCTGGAGAAGGAAATGGCAACCCAATCCAGTGTCCTTGCCTGGAAAGTTCCATGGACAGAGGAGCCTACAAGCTACAGTCCATGGGATTACAAAGAGTTGGACATGACTGAGTGCACACACACACACACACACACACACACACACACAATGATTTTAACTTGATACATTGGCCCTGTCAGAAAACTATGTTCTCCAAAAAATTTTTCAAGACGTGAAATCTTCATTAGTTGCTGCATGTGTGCATGCCAAGTCACTTCAGTCATGTCCAACTCTTTGCAACCCTATGGACAGTAGCTTGCCAGGTTTCTTTGTCCATGGGTTTCTCCAGGCAGAAATACTACTTGGTTGCCATAGCCACTTTCCACACCTTTACCAAAAGCAAGAATTATTTTTAGTCTTCTGGTTGTTACTACCAAACTAGACAAAATTCAATGACAGGGGCTTGCCTGGTGGCTCAGTGGTAAAGAATCTGCCTGCCAATGCAGGAGACACATGTTCCATCCCTGGTCAGGAAGATCCCACATGCCCTGCAGCAACTAAGCCCATATGCCACAGATACCAAGCCTGTCCTCTACAGTCAGGGAGCCGCAACTACAGAGCCCATGTGATGCAACTAACTAAGGAAGCCCGGGCATCTGTATACAGCCTGTGCTCCACAACAGGAGAAGCCACCTCAGTGAGAAGCCTGTGCACTCAAACTACAGAGTAGCCCCCGCTTGCCTCAAATAGAGAAAAGCCTGCACAGCATTGAAGACTCAGCACGGCCAAAAATAAATATATAAATAAAATTATTAAAAATTTCATTGACAAAATGATTTTAGTGAATTTTAAAAATTGGTAAAACTGATGATTCTGAAACAAACACTATTCAGTTAGGCAACTTTCTATAAGTTTTTACTTTAATACCAAAACAACTTAAACTTTTAGACATAGGGTTTTCACATCTAAGATTTTCTGCATTAGTCTTCTGTGTAAAGAGAAAACCTAAGGGAAGATATTTTCTGTATGTGTATTAACTTTGCACATGTAGTATTGGAGACTAATGATATAATACACCTATACATAAATTAGGTAAAATATCATGAATATCAAAAAGGGTATGAGGGAAATATGCTAGTGAATCAGCTATAATAAGAAGAAAATATAAAATGGGAGAGTCATGTGAATTACAAGTTAGTCAGTTCAGGCTTCACAAGAAACCCCTTGGTGAAACCATTGGACAGTAGTGCATCACAGAGCAATGCTGTTCAATGTAGACTAGAATGATTCTTTTGGAACTCAGTGCTCCCTAGCTTTTTTATTTCAAACACAAAAAATATCTCAAGCCATCAGGTATTAAAAATATCATCTTATTACTTAAAAGATGAAAGTGAAAATTTTAAGCTATTGTATCTGTATCATTTGCAACATCACATGGCTTTAAAAGCTTGGAAATGACTTCCCATGAGGCCATCAACTTAAACTCCTGATGAAAAGTACAACCTACTTAATACGGTGTTCACTGATCAGAATAGAAATACATTAAGAGGATGGGAAATGTATTCGGTTGAGGAACAATTACACTCAATATATTCAATTATAAAGTTTATAAAGATATAATTATGTGATGATATATGCTTGAAAATATTCCCTGTGCTCTGTTAACAGAAATAGAACATCCTAAGTAGAATACTTGGGAGATGTCTTGGTTAGCAGGAAGATGCAAAGTGCCAGTTATCAATTTATTGTCTTTGATACAAATCCATCTTTCTTTGACCTGCTTTGGGACACTATGAACATTTCTCCATTGCCAGCTATCTCTGTTAATAATATTGAGGGCACTTGGAGGGACCCTGCCAGAGGAGAGGGCTTCTTGCCCTGCTTCTGGAGTGCTTTGTTTTCCACCTCCATTGTGCCTGCAAGTGACATGAGAGACGCCTGACAGAAGCACCTTACAGTGGGTTTGTCCAGAGAATTTCTCTTTTTTCCTATAGACTAAGCTGCAGTGGATACTGACCAGGTTCTTGGCCTCCCTCAGTTCAGTTCAGTTCAGTTATTCAGTTATGTCCAACTTTTTGCAACCATGGACAGCAGCACGTCAGGCTGTCCTGTCCATCACCAACTCCCAGAGCTTGCTCAAACTCATGCCCATCAAGTCGGTTATGCCATCCAACCACTTTATGCTCTGTTGTCCCCTTTTCCTCCCACCTCTCATCTTTCCCAGCATCAGGGTCTTTCCCAATGAGTCAGTTCTTCGCATCAGGTTGCCAAAGTATTGGAGATTCAGCTTCAGTATCACTCCTCCCACTGAATTTTCAGGACTAATTTCCTTTAGAATTGACTGGTTTGATCTCCTTGCAGTGCAAGGGACTCTTAAGAGTCTTCTCCAACACCACAGTGCAAAACACCAATTCTTCAGTGCTCACCTTTCTTTATGGTCCAACTTTCACATCCATACATGACTACTGGAAAAACCATAGCTTGACTAGATGGACCTTTGTTGGCAAAGTAATGCCTCTGCTTTTTAATATGCTGTCTAGGTTGGTCATAGCTTTTCTTCCAAGGACCAAGCGTCTTTTAATTTCCTGGCTGCAGTCACCATCGGCAGTGATTTTGGAGCCCAACAAAATAGTCTCTCACTGTTTCCATTGTTTCCCCATCTGTTTGTCAAGAAGTGATGGGACCAGATGCCATGATCTCCGTTTTCTGAATGTTGAGTTTCAAGCCAGTTTTTTTCACTTTCCTCTTTCACGTTCATCAGTTCAGTTCAGTTCAGTCGTTCAGTCGTGTCCGACCCTTTCCGACCCCATGAATTGCAGCACACCAGGCCTCCCTGTCCACCACCAACTCCCGGAGTTCACCCAGACCCACGCCCGTGGAGTCAGTGATGCCATCCAGCCATCTCATTCTCTGTCGTCCCCTTTTCCTCCTGCCCCCAATCCCTCCCAGCATCAGAGTCTTTTTCCAATGAGTCAACTCTTTGCATGAAGTGGCCAAAGTACTGGAGCTTCAGCTTCAGCATCATTCCTTCCAAAGAAATCCCAGGGCTGATCTCCTTCAGAATGGACTGGTTGGATCTCCTTGCAGTCCAAGGGAATCTCAAGAGTCTTCTCCAACACCACAGTTCAAAAGCATCAATTCTTCGGTGCTCAGCCTTCTTCACAGTCCAACTCTCACATCCATACACAACTACTGGAAAAACCATAGCCTTGACTAGACAGACCTTAGTTGGCAAAGTAATATCTCTGCTTTTGAATATACTCTCTAGGTTGGTCATAACTTTTCTTCCAAGGAGTATGCGTCTTTTAATTTCATGGCTGCAGTCACCATCTGCACTGATTTTGGAGCCCAGAAAAATAAAGTCTGACACTGCTTCCACAGTTTCCCCATCTATTTCCCATGAAGTGATGGGACTGGATGCCATGATCTTCGTTTCCTGCATGTTGAGCTTTAAGCCAACTTTTTCACTCTCCTCTCTCACTTTCATCAAGAGGCTTTTTAGTCCTCTTCACTTTCTGCCATAAGGGTGGTGTCATCTGCATATCTGAGGTTATTGAGATTTCTCCCAGCAATCTTGATTCCAGCTTGTGTTTCTTCCAGTCCCGCGTTTCTCATGATGTATTCTGCATAGAAGATAAATAAGCAGGGTGACAATATACAGCCTTGAAGTACTCCTTTTCCTATGTGGAACCAGTTTGTTGTTCCATGTCCAGTTCTAACTGTTGTTTCCTGACCTGCATACAGATTTCTCAAGAGGCTCATGTTCATCAAGAGGCTCTTTATTTCCTCTTTGTTTTCTGCCAAAAGGGTGGTGTCATCTGGATATTTGAGGTTACTGATATTTCTCCCAGCAATCTTGATTCCAGCTTGTGCCTCATCCAGCCCAGCATTTTGAATGATGTACTCTTCATATAAGTTAAATAAGCAGGGTGACAATATACAGCCTTGATGTACTCCTTTCCCAGTTTGGAACCAGTCCATTGTTTCATGTCAATAGAAATTGACTAGAAGCCAGACAAGAAATTTAGGCAAGGCTTTATTGGGATTCCTGCTGCAACAGAGGGAGAGTGAAACAATGAGCATTTTCCCTTGTTTCCTCACTCACTCCCCACCCCAGGGGATGGAGGGGGCGAACTTGTTTATATGGGGTGAGGGTAAGTGTTTGTCCAGATGTCGACCCTGCTTTTACTCCCAACCCCATACTTTTGCTCTGGACTCTTCAAAAGTGACAGTTGGGTTTTTCAGTCTCTTTGTATCTTTTGCTCAGAATTTGTCCCAACTATGCATGCACAGTTATTTTTAGTCCCATATGGTTTCTTTGTATTTTGTTGCTGGAGGAGAGGTGTGTCCAGGTGCAAACACTGCAGCACAGCAGCAAAGGGTCCCAATCCCCAGCCTGTCCCATGGCCACACTCTCTCCCACAGGATCTGAACCGCAGCCTTGTGTGGTGGGTACCCTCTGCTAAAGTCTTTGCTTCTTCTTTGGATGATTTTTTCTCTCAACCCTGGAGGTGGAAGCTGCTTCTCTATTTCCTCTTCTTGTGCTCCTTAATGTCCTCTCCTAGCCCTTTTAGTTAACTGCTTTTTACCAAAAAAATTATTATATTAAATTTTGCCTGCTCAAATTATTAGTGTGGTGTCCAACCCCTAAATGGATCCTGATTAGTAAATGAGATAGGAAGAGGAGGCCGATTGACTGATGAGGCCAGTCTTTCTCAATCTACTTATCCTTGAAAAAAGAAAACCAGAAATAATTTTCAGGTCCCAAGGAAGCCTTACTTAGAAATTATTAAATCTCTGGTTTATATTATCAGGAAGGTGTAGATAATAATGGTCAATGCTCTGTTTAGAAGAAAATGATTTTCTGAACTTATTTTGATCCACTTACTACAGTATTTTTTTATGTGGTTCTCCCTCCCTACAAAGGATCACAACTCTACTGCAAATCATTAGTGTAGATAAAGAAAACTTTCCTAATTTTCCAAAGTTTTCCCTCTGTTCAGTTCAGTTTAGTCACTCAGTAGTGTCCAACTCTTTATGACCCCATGAGTCGCAGCACACCAGGCCTCCCTGTCCATCACCAACTCCCGGAATTCACTTAGACTCACGTCCATCGAGTCAGTGATGCCATCCAGCCATCTCATTCTCTGTCGTCCCCTTCTCCTCCTGCCCCCAATCCCTCCCAGCATTAGGGTCTTTTCCAATGAGTCAACTCTTAGCATGAGGTGGCCAAAGTACTGGAGCTTCAGCTTTAGCATCATTCCTTCCAAAGAAATCTCAGGGTTGATCTCCTTCAGAATAGACTGGTTGGATCTCTTTGCAGTCCAAGGGAATCTCAAGAGTCTTCTCCAACACCACAGTTCAAAAGCATCAATTTGGTGCTCAGCTTTCTTCACAGTCCAACTCTCACATCCATACATGACCACAGGAAAAACCATAGCCTTGACTAGACGGACCTTTGTTGGCAAAGTAATGTCTCTGTTTTTCAATATGCTATCTAGGTTGGTCATAACTTTTCTTCCAAGGAGTAAGCGTCTTTTAATTTCAGGCTGCAGTCACCATCTGCATTGATTTTGGAGCCCAGAAAAATAAAGTCTGACACTGTTTCCACAGTTTCCCCATCTATTTCCCATGAAGTGATGGGACCAGATGCCATGATCTTCGTTTTCTGAATGTTGAGCTTTAAGCCAACTTTTTCACTCTCCTCTTTCACTTTCATCAAGAGGCTTTTTAGCTCCTCTTCGCTTTCTGCCATAAGGGTGGTGTCATCTGCATATCTGAGGTTATTGAGATTTCTCCCAGCAATCTTGATTCCAGCTTGTGTTTCTTCCAGTCCCGCGTTTCTCATGATGTACTCTGCATATAAGTTAAATATGCAGGGTGACAATATACAGCCTTGACATACTCCTTTTCCTATTTAGAACCAGTTTGTTGTCCCATGTCCAGTTCTAACTGTTGCTTCCTGACCTGCATACATTCCCTCTGTTACCTTGACGTTTTTGCCTATCTGACGAGGCCTAAAAGTCTTGTAATAAATTCCTACTGTGTGGGATGCTAATGAGGTATACTATGTGGACTATTTCCTAGGGAAGAGTAATTTTCTCCTATTCAAACTAAAAATTACTTTTTAGCTAGACTTTCTTGGAAAATATTGGAATTAAGTTTAACATCTTTTTTGAAATCAATCTTTCTTTTCTTAATTTTTTTAAAATTCATAAGGAAACAATGAATTTTTGTTGGATAACTGACTTAAACTGAATAAGACTTAATTTTTCTTAAGGTAGGCTTAGGTAATTTAGACTAAATAACAGCTATATATTTATTTTAATTAATGCTATCTACATGACATTTTATTAACACTTATTGAGTAGTTAATCTATTAAAATCATAAGCCAAACAATCTGAATAAAAATCTACTTAAAATACAAATTTATACAAGAATTAAAAAATATTTTCTGGCTGTTTGCTGTGATCCATCTCAAATATAAATGCAGCAGTAACAAAATTAATATATATATGATTTTTTTGTTTTAAAGCAGTATTTTAGAAACTACAAATGCAGAAAAACTTGGTTAAAAAAGTTTTTTAAGTTGAAATATAGTTGATTTAAAATGTTGTGCTAGTTTCAAACATAAAATTTAATGTGTAATCTGTGCTAGATTTTTTTTTGCTACACAAATATTTAATTCTCAGTTGAAATTGGAGTGAATTTCATTTTCATTTCATCAAAATCCATTTAAATGGATTTCATTTAAATTTCATTTGAATTTCATTTTAGAAGGAAATAAGATCATTTTTTGATCTGTGGTGACCTAAGTGGAAAGGAAATCTAAAAATGACTGGATATATATATATACAAAAAAGATTCAATTACTATGCAGCAGAAACTAACACAACACTGTAAGGCAACAATACTTCAATAAAAATTTTTTTAAAAAAATTAAATGAAATGAGATCATTTTTGTCTGTCCTCTTGTTGCTTGGTATATCAGGAAAAATATTATTACCCATGTAAATAGTTGCATACTGCAGCAAAATGTTTATTGTTTTTCTTTCTTTCTTTTTATTTTTTTGCATTTTTTTTAACTTTACAATATTGTATTGGTTTTTCCATACATTGACATGAATCTGCCATGGGTGTACATGTGTTCCCCATCCTGAATCCCCCCTCCCACCTCCCTCCCCATACCATCCCTCTGGGTCATCCCAGTGCACCAGCCCCGAGCACTCTGTATCATGCATCGAACATGGACTGGTGATTCATTTCATATATGATGATATACATGTTTCAATGCTATTCTCCCAAATCATCCTACGCTTTCACTCTCCTACACAGTCCAAACGACTGTTCTATACATATGTGTCTCTTTTGCTGTCTCGCAAACAGGGTTATAGTTACCATCTTTCTAAATTCCATATATATGCTTTATATTGTATTGGTGATTATCTTTCTGGCTTACTTCACTCTGTATAATAGGCTCCAGTTTCATCCACCTCATTAGAACTGATTCAAATGTATTCTTTTTAATGGCTGAGTAATATTCCATTGTATATATGTACCACAGTTTTCTTATCCATTCATCTGCTGATGACATCTAGGTTGCTTCCATGTCCTGGCTATTATAAACAGTGCTGTGATGAACACTGGGATACACATGTCTCTTTCAATTCTGGTTTCCTCAGTGTGTATGCCCAGCTAGTGGGATTGCTGGGTCATATGGCAGTTCTATTTCCAGTTTTTTAAGGAATCTCCACACTGATCTCCATAATGGCTGTACTAGTTTGCATTCCCACCAACAGTGTAAGAGGGTTCCCTTTTCTCCACACCATCTCCAGCACTTATTGCTTGTAGACTTTTGGATCACAGCCATTCTGACTGGCGTGAAATGGTATCTCATTGTGGTTTTGATTTGCATTTCTCTGATAATGAGTGATGTTGAGCATCTTTTCATGTGTTTGTTAGCTATCTGTATGTCTTCTTAAGAGAAATGTCTGTTTAGTTCTTTGGCTCATTTTTTTATTGGGTCATTTATTTTTCTGGAATTGAGCTACAGGAGTTGCTTGAATATTTTTGAGATTAATTCTTTGTCCATTGCTTCGTTTGCTACTATTTTCTCCCATTCTGAAGGATGTCTTTTCACCTTGCTTAGAGTTTCCTTTGTTGTGCAGAAGCATTTAATTTTAATTAGGTCTCATTTGTTTATTTTTGCTTTTATTTCCAATATTCTGGGAGGTGAGTCATAGAGGATCCTGCTGTGGTTTATGTCAGAGAGTGTTTTGCCTATGTTTTCCTCTAAGAGTTTTATAGTTTCTGGTCTTACGTTTAGATCTTTAATCCATTTTGAGCTTACTTTTGTGTATGTTGGACTTCCCTGGTGGCTCAGATGGTAAAGCGTCTGTCTACAATGTGGGAGACCTGAGTTCCATCCCTGGGTTGGGAAGATCCACTGGAGAAGGAAATGGCAATCCACTCCAGTACTGTTGGCTGAAAAATCCCATGGACAGAGGAGTCTGGTAGGCTACAGTCCATGGGGTCGCAAAGAGTTGGATATGACTGAGCGACTTCACTTTCCTTTCACTTATGGTGTTAGAAGATGATGTAGTTTCATTCTTTACAAGTGGTGGATCAGTTTTCCCAGCTTCACTTGTTAAAGAGATTGTCTTTTCTCCATTGTACATTCTTGCCTCCTTTGTCAAAGATAAGGTGTCCATAGGTGAATGGATTTATCTCTGGGCTTTCTATTTTGTTCAATTGATCTATATTTCTGTCTTTGTGCCAGTACCTTACTGTCTTGATGATTGTGGCCTTGTAATAGAGACTGAAGTCAGGCAGGTTGATTCCTCCAGTTCCATTCTTCTTTCTCAAGATTGTTTTGGGTCTTCGAGATTTTTTATATTTCCATACAAATTGTGAAATTATTTGTTCTAGTTCTCTGAAAAATACCATTGGTAGCTTGATAGGGATTGCATTGAATCTATACTCATTTTCACTATATTGATTCTTCTGATCCATGAATATGGTGTATTTCTCCATCTGTGTCCTCTTTGATTTCTTTGATTTGTGTTATAGTTTTCTAGATATAAGTCTTTTGTTTCTTTAGGTAGATATATTCCTAAGTATTTTATTCTTTTCGTTGCAATGGTGAATGGAATTGTTTCCTTAATTTCTCTTTCTATTTTTTCATTCTTAGTGTATAGGAATGCAAGGGATTTCAGTGTGTTGATTTTATATCCTGAAACTTTACTATATTCATTGATTAGCTCTAGTAATTTTCTGGTGGAGTCTTTAGGGTTTCCTATGTAGAGGATCATGTCATCTGCAAACAATGAGAGTTTTACTTCTGCTTTTCTAATCTGGATTCCTTTTATTTCTTTTCCTTCTCTGATTGCTGTGGCCGAAACTCCCAAAACTATGTTGAATAGTAGTGGTGAGAATGGGCACCCCTGTCTTGTTCCTGACTTCAGGGGAAATGCTTTCAATTTTTCACCATTGAGGATAATGTCTGCTGTGGGTTTGTCATATATTGCTTTTCTTATGTTGAAGTATTTTCCTTCTATTCCTGGTTTCTGGAGGGTTTTTTTTTTTTTATCATGAATGGATGTTGAATTTGTCAAAGGGTTTCTCTGCATCTATTAGATAAACATATGGTTTTTATCTTTCAATTTGTTAATGTGGTGTATTATTGATTTGTGGATATTGAAGAATCCTTGCATCCCTGGAATAAAGCCCCTTGTTTCTTGAGGTAAATCTGTATTGCTATGAAACTTCCCCTTAGCACTGCTTTTACAGTGTCCCATAGGGTTTGGGTTGTTGTGTTTTCATTTTCATTTGTTTCTATGCATATTTTGATTTCATTTTTTATTTCTTCTGTGATTTGTTGGTTATTCAGCAGCGTGTTTCTCAGCCTCCATATGTTGGAATTTTTAATAGATTTTCTCCTGTAATTGACATCTAATCTTATTGCATTGTGGTCAGAAAAGATGCTTGGAATGATTTCAACTTTTTTGAATTTACCAAGGTTAGATTTCTGGTCTAGGATGTGATCTATCCTGGAGAAGGTTCCATGTGCACTTGAGAAAAAGGTGAAATTCATTGTTTTGGGGTGAAATGTCCTATAGATATAAATTAGGTCTAATTGGTCTATTTTTTCATTTAAAGTTTGTGTTTCCTTGTTAATTTTCTGTTTAGTAAAATTATCCATAGCTGTGAGTGGGGTATTGAAGTCTCCCACTATTACTGCATTATTGTTAATTTCCCTTTTCATACTTGTTAGCATTTGTCTTACATACTGCAGTGTTCCTATGTTGGGTGCATATATAATTGTTATATCTTCTTCTTGGATTGATCCTTTGATCATTATGTAGTTTCCTTCTTTGTCTCTTTTCACAGCTTTTGTTTTAAAGTCTATTTTGCCCGATACGAGTATTGCAACTCTTGCTTTGTTTTGCTCTCCATTTGCATGGAATATCTTTTTCCAGCCCTTCTCTTTCAGTCTGTATGTGTCCCTTGTTTAGAGGAGGGTCTCTTGTAGACAACATATATAGGGGTCTTGTTTTTGTATCCATTCAGCAAGTCTTTGTCTTTTGGTTGGGGCATTCAACCCATTGACATTTAAGGTAATTATTGATAAGTATCACTGACTCAATGGGCATGAGTTGAGTGAACTCTGGGAGTTGATGATAGACAGGGAGGCCTGGTGTGCTGCGATTCATGGGGTCGCAAAGAGTCGGACACGACTGAGTGACTGAACTGAACTGAACTGATGATCCCATTGCCATTTACTTTATCATTTTGGTTTTGAGTTTATACACCCTTTATGTGTTTCCTCTCTAGAGAAATCCCTTAGCATTTGTTGGAGAGCTGGTTTGGTGGTGCTGAATTCTCTCAGCTTTTGCTTGTCTGTAAAGCTTTTGATTTCTCCTTCATATTTGAATGAAATCCTTGCTGGGTCAGTAATCTGGGCTTTAGGTTATTTTCTTTCATCACTTTAAGTATGGCCTGCCATTCCCTCCTGGCCTGAAGAGTTTCTATTGGAAAGATCAGCTGTTATCCTTATGGGAAGCCCCTTGTGTGTTATTTGTTTTTCCCTTGCTGCTTTTAATATTGTTCTTTGTGTTTGACCTTTGTTAATTTGATTAATATGTGTCTTGGGGTATTTTGCCTTGGGTTTATCCTGTTTGGGACTCTCTGGGTTACTTAGACTTGGGTGATTATATCCTTCCCCATTTTAGGGAAGTATTCAACTATTATCTCCTCAAGTATTTTCTCTCTCTCTCTCTCTCTCTCTCTCGCTTTTTTTTTGGGGGGGGGGTCTTCTTCTGGGACCTCAGTGGTTTGAATGTTGGGGCATTTAACATTGTCCCAGAGGTCTCTGAAGTTGTCCTCATTTCTTTTAAGTCTTTTTTCTTTTTTCCTCTCTGTTTCATTTATTTCTATCATTCTATTTTCTATCTCACTTATCCTATCTTCTGCCTCCATTAATCTCCTGTTTAATGGAATGGTCACTTTATTTAGGCTCACTTGTTCCTGTTTGTTTTCAAGGTTTTGTATCAGTTTCACTATCATTATTCGGAATTCTTTATCAGGTAGATTCCTTATTTCTTCCTTGTTTGGTTTGGTGGGCATTTATCCTGTTCCTTTGCCTGCTGAGTATTTCTCTGCCTTTTTGTCTTGTTTAGTTGCTGTGTTTGGGGTGGTCTTTCTGTATTCTGGCAGTTTTTGGTTCCTCTTTACTGTGCAGGTTGCTCACTGTGGGTGGGGTTGTACGGGTGGCTTGTCAAGGCTTCCTGGTTGGGGAAGCTTGAGTCAGTGTTCTGGTGGGTGTAGCTGTATTTCTTCTCTCTGGAGTGCAATGAAGTGTCCAGTAATGAGTTTTGAGATGGCAGTGGGTTTGATGTGACTTTGGGCAGCCTGTATATTGAAGCTCAGGTCTATGTTCCTGTGTTGCTGGAGAATTTGCATAGTGTGTCTTGCTCTGGAACTTGTTGGCCCTTGGGTGATGCTTGGTTTCTGTATAGATATGGAGGCATTTGATGAGCTCCTATCTATTAATGTTCCCTGGAGTCAGGAGTTCTCTGGTGTTCTTAGGATTTGGACTTAAGCCTCCTGCCTCTGGTTTTCAGTCTTATTCTTACAGTAGCCTCAAGACTTCTCCATCTACACAGCACCAATGATGAAACATCTAGGTTAATGATGAAAAGTTTCTGCACAGTGAGGGACACTCAGAGAGGTTCACAGAGTTACATGGAGAAGAGAAGAGGGAAGAGGGAGATAGATGTAACCAGGAGGAGAAGAAGGGGAATCAAAAGCAGTGAGACTAAACTAGCCAGTAATCACTTCCCTATGTGCTCACCACAGTCTGGAACCCTCAAAGATGTTCATGGAGTTATACAGAGAAGAGAAGAGGGAGGAAGGAGACAGAGGTGTCCAGGGGTATAAAGGAGGAATCAAAAGAAGAGAGATAGATCCAGACAGTAATCAGTTCCCTAAGTGTTCTCCACAGCCTGGAACACACAAAGGATTCACAGAGTTGGGTAGAGAAGAGAAGAGGGAGGGAGGAGAGAGAGGCAATGTGGTTGAGAAAAAGGAGAGTCCAAAGGGGGAGAGAACAGTCAAGCCAGTAATCTCACTCCCAAGTAAAAATGGGTAGGTACTGAAGATTGGTTTGTAAAGGTACAAAGTTGATAACAAATACCAAAAACAAAGATTAAAAATCTAGAGTTGAGGTGAGATTCTCAAAAATACAATATTTTAAAAAGTCACAAAAATTATAAAATATGTATATGAAGTTTGCTTTAAAAATAAGGTATTTTTTTTTGCGAGGTAATAGTAGGTTGTAAAAATGAAAATTAAAGGAGTAATAGGGGACTTAAAAATAATTTTTTTAATTTTAAAAATGACAATAGTGAAAGTATATCTAGGACTTTCTCTGGAGCTGTTGCGGAAAGTTGGGGTCAGTTTATTTTCAGATAGTTCCTTGGGCCACCATGTAATTCTCAAGGTCTACAGGCCCCTTCCTATGTAGTCAGTGCTAACCATAGGGTTTTAATCTATTGCACCTGTCACTTCCAAAGTGGCTCCCTCTGTTTATTTTGGCTTCTTCTGTTTGCCGGTCTCTTCAGTGTCTAGTTTCTGCCCTGACACAATGGGGGCGGTGGTGGTCACTTTTTTAGGCTCACTTGTTCAGTCGTGCTGTGGGGAGGGAGAAACACTGCAAACATACATCACTGGTATATGCTCACAATGATTCAGCTGCACTGGGTTTGCCCCTGTTCACAGCAAGTGTACTTGCCCAGTCTACACTACCCAGGCTCTAGGTTGCTCTGCAGGAACTGTCTGATGCTGGCCCTGGGTTGTATGCACTCCCCAGGTCTAAGCTGCTCAGGTTCAGGTTCTTGGGTACTCCACAAAGGCGCAGATTTGGTTGGGTGCCAGGAGCCAGCATGAGGAATCCCATCCATGACAAGGTCATGCGGAGAGGCCTGATGGGCAAGGTGAATCAGGGCTCAGGAGTTCCCCCTGAGTTTTCCTGAGCATGTACCCCAAAAATAAGAATTTGCCTGCCTTATTGTACTGTGCTTTTCCACTCTTCTGACACTCTCTGGAAAAAGTTAACTTAGGGCTTCAATCTTCTGCATTTGAAAGGAGTGTTTCAGCTCAAACCCCTCTGATAACTCTCTAACTTGCTTAACAGGTTCCCCCGGACTTTTTACAGCTTGTGAATGCTTACAGCCCCCCAACCGCGAGAGGCACAAAGCTTAAAGCATCTTAAAGACACAGAGTCTTTTCTAAAGAGCTAAAAATCATATTGGTGACAAGATTTCACTGTTGACTCAAGGATTGCTGCCAGGTCTCCATATTCTTTATCTTTTAGGCACCTGGAGGATGTTAATCAATGTAATCAGGATGTAGAAAGAGGTATATAGTAGTTTTGATGTTAGCAACAGTAGACTTTTGAGTTAATTACTTTCCTCTTTGTTCTATATCACTGCACTCCTCTTGTGTCCTTGCTATGTAAGAATGTAACTTTATTTAGCGTTTTCTAAGAGTGGCACCAGACTTTGGGAAGAACAACACATATAAGTCCTCTGGTTGACAAACCCTTATCAGAAAAGGGCCGTAAAATGTTAATTGGCCCTTTGGCCGGAAGATGATGTAAATCACCTAAGACTTGTGTATACAACTAGGTATGCAGAGAGAAAAGCCTGGTTTTGATGAGTCTGGTCTGCTAACACTGCATAACTTTGTGTTACCCACTGATCTCTATGTATAATCAAAAGTATAAAAGGCCTTGAAGGACAATAGGGGCTGGGCCAGTCACTGGACTGGTTTCCCCCCGTGTCTCCTCTTTACTCTAAATTCTGGCTGAATTCCCATCTGGGGTGTGGAGGCTCGCCATGTCTACTTACTTGTCCCTGCTTCTAAGATCCACGCGAGAGGGAGTCCAAGGTAGGGCACCCTCTGATATTCAAGAGGACCCCGGTGGCCTAACGTAGATGATGCAAACTTCTTGTCTCGAAGTTTTAATAGTTCTCCACGTAAACCAAGTTATTCAGCCTCTTTTCTCCACTAAATTTTCCTACTATCCTATTTCTTCCTAATCTCTTTTTATATTTCTAAATAAATAAGTTTTTCCTCGCCTATCCATCTCCCCTATTGAATCACTCTGGATCCACCGAGGCTGGACCCCAGCAGTTGGGCCTGCGTTTTCTGCCCATCCGAGGTACGAGCATCTCAGGTGAGATCTTGGCAAGCACAGTCACCCCAGTTGAAAGCTGTGACTTATCGCCTCCCCCATCCCTGCTGCTCGGTTTTCTGGATGCACAACTGGTGTACCTTCTCAGGTGTGCCGTGTGTCTCTTCTTGATAGCTGATCTCTGGCTGCAACCCTCCCGGTGGATGTCGACTGTCAAGAATCCCAAGAAGTTTTGGTTAACAATGAAGCCTGCTTACAGTTTGGTAGAGGATGCCTCTCTGGGGCCACAATTGCCTCCTTCTGGCTCTGGCTGCCCTTGCCTGCCTGTCTCCGTCGGGGATGGGCCAGTCCACAGCCAGTTAGCTCTTTTCAGTCCCTTGTTCTGTGAGCAGGCCTGATGATGTCTTGCTGCTGCTACTGCTGCTAAGTCGCTTCAGTCGTGTACGATTCTGTGCGACCCCAGAGATGGCAGCCCATCAGGCTCCCTCGTCCCTGGGATTCTCTAAGCAAGAACACTGGAGTGGGTGGTGTCTTAGGTTAGGGCTTTTCATGGGATAGCTATCCCACAGTCTGGGTTGCTATCTCAAGATAGTTCCCTCAGATTGCCCTCAGGGCATTCATGCCCAGTCCTTACCCTAAGCAATGCAGCTCGCGCTTCCCTGTCCAGCCCCCGCTTGCTAGTGGGGGATGAGAGCATCTGGGCTGCTGCTCTGCTGGGAGTTGCTGTTAGGCACATAATCTGTGGGTTTTAATTACTTATTTGTTTTTCCTCCCAGTTGTTTTGCCCTCTGAGATTCCAAGGCTCGCTGGAGAGAGTGTTTCCTGGTGTTTGGAAACCTGTCTTTTTTAAGACTCCCTTCCTGGGATGGATCTCTGTCCCTACCTCTTTTGTCTCTCTTTTTATATTTTATATTTTGTCCTACCTCTTTTGAAGACAATGGGCTGCCTTTCTGGGTGCCTGATGTCCTCTGCCAACATTTAGAAGTTGTTTTGTGGGATTTGCTTGGCATTCAAATGTTCTTTCGATGAATTTGTGGGGGAGAAAGTGGTCTCCCCATCCTATTCTTCTGCATCTTAGGACTGCCCCTTTCTTTCTTTTTTAAATTTGGCTGTGCCAGGTCTTAGTTGCGGCATGTGGGATCTTTGGTTGCAGCATGTGAACACTTGGTTGTGGCATGTGATATCTAGTTCCCTGACCAGGGATCAAACCCAGGCTCCCCGCATCAGGAGCTCGAAGTCTCAGCCACTGGACCACCAGGGAATTCCATTATTGTTTTTCTATGAATGGCAGGATATCCTCTTTTGCCAAAATCCAAAACTTGTCTAGGGGCAAGACAATACATCTCATCTTTGGTGTGTGATCAAACTGTAGATCACGAGTTTCTTTCTCTTCTATCAAAGCTAAGCACAGAACATTCAGAAAAAAAAAAAAGTTTCCTCACCCAGTCATCCATTTGGATTGGAAGCAGGAAAAAAAAAAAAAAAACTGTTCAGTTTTGTTCTGTTATTTCCAGGTCATTTTTAGTAAGACTCGAAACTTGCTGGTTTCTTCTAATCCCAAGCAGCAGTGAAATGTGTTTGAAATTTCACTTTACAATGTGATTTTTTCAAAGACTCAAGTTTCCTTTTAAATACAGATCTTGTATTTACAAATACAATTCTTGTCACTTAAGTTCAGACATTTTCTTCAGGGCCTTACAGAGACTTATTCAGCTTGTTCATGGGATCAAAAATGTCTGTTTAGAATGCTGGTTTCTGTAGCTATTCTTTATCTTCAACATACTCAGCAGAATCTGGCCTCCTATTTTCTTGAAAGCAGTTCTGCAATTCACCTTTCAGTACAAAGTCCCTGTGAAGAAGTCTTCCTTTGCCAGCCACCAGATATCTGTGGGTAGCAGGACACTTGTGTTCTTTGTCCAGTTTTTTTCCCATAGACTTTTAAACATTTTTGAATGAATAGCTCTCTGTTTAATAAAGTTAAGAATTTTTTGTAGCATCATTATAAGTTTTTTAAATCATTTCCCAGAATTTTTCAATAGCACCTCTCTTTGAAGAAGTCAGTCTGCTGTGATAATATCAGGATTTTTTAAAAAAACTAATGGTGAAACCTCTCATGGAACCAGCCATTAATGGGACACCATTAGTTATGCTTGCCTCCAGGATAACCATCTTTTCTAGAAATGAAGACACTCAACATTTCCTTGGTTTTTCTTGCTTTGCTCTACCCTTTGCCACCGAAAAGCTTTTCTTAAATATTATCATCATTAAAAAATCTTACAAATGCTACAGAATACTTATTTCTGAGGTCTGTTACCTCATCAACCTGGGTAAAGAAATTCTGCTTCTCTAGTTTTTTATACAAAGCCTCTTCAGTATCATGTGACTTGTCATTGCTATGTTGATTTATTGTACTTTTGAGAGTGGAACATTCTCAGTGTCTCATATTACATGCAGTAGACTAAATAATGGCCCCCAAAGATATCCCTGGAAATTGTGAGTGTTAACTCTGCTCTGTCTTCACATGTAAAAGCCATTGATAATCGGTCTTTACTGTAAAAATGGACTTCTTTTATGTCTTTTATCAGTGCAGTGAAATTATTCAGATGACTGTCATTTTCATCATTAACCTCAACAGAACTTTCCACAAGCCTAGGTCTAAACTCTTTCTCTTTCATCTTATGACTCATCTTTGAAAATCATCACAGGTGATCATTGGTCATGTAAAACATAATTATTAAAATAAAATGGAAGGGTATAAAACCATAATGAAATGAGAAGATTGCAAGGAATGTGAAGACTTTACAATACAATATAAATTTTACATACAACAAATAATCCATATCCTGCAATGTTTACAATAATAGCAAAGCTACATGAACAGCTGAGTTGTGACACACCAAATTTCCTTCTTTAGAATAAAAATTTCCCTGTGATTTTCCATTACACTAGTTAAGTTTCCTCACCACTTTTAAGGCAGCTGGTGGTTTGGTGGCTTACAAGAGGTTTGGGGAGGCAAATGGAAAAGAGAGGTTGACTTCATCAGCCTATAATCACCATCCATGCAATACAGTCCTCAACAATTATCATATTGAAAACTGAGAATGCGCTAACTTAAGAACATGGTCCTACTGTGTGTCACACAATGGGGCTAAAGACCTCTGAATGAAATTGCTAGCAGAGCTGTTGGGTCACCATCCCCCACTGTAAGCACTAGCAATGAGCAGCACACAACATATAAAAATGATAAGTTTTCATTCACAATTTCTTGCTGAACTCACATGTGAAGTTTCCATGGAACATGACTGTTAACTCTGATTTATATTTTTTGTGACTACAAGAGTGAAGCAAGCCAAGAACATCTGCTTTTTATTTTTCTTTCTTTAAAATACCTACAGAGGTGGTCCTAAGATGGTGGAGGAATAGGACGGGGAGACCACTTTCTCCCTCACAAATTCATTGAAAGAACATTTGAACACTGAGCAAATTCCACAAAACAAATTCTGAACACTGGCAGAGGACATCAGGCACCCAGAAAGGCAGCCCATTGTCTTCAAAAGGAGGTAGGACAAAATATAAAAGATAAAAAGAGAGACAAAAGAGTTGGGGACAGAGACCCATCCCAGGAACGGGAGAAGTTTCCAAGCACCAGGAAACCCTCTCACCAGTGGGTCTGTGGGGAGTTTTGGAATCTCCAGAGGGCAACATAACCAGGAGGAAAAATAAATAAATAAAACCCACAGATTTCGGGCCTAATGGCAACTCGCAGCCGAGAAGTAGCCCAGACACTTGCATCCACCACCAGCAAGTGGGGGCTGAACACAGAGACGCAGGCTGCTTTGTTTAGGGTAAGGCCCGGGCCTGAACACCCCGAGGGCAATCTGAGGGAACTAACGTGAGATAGCAACCCAAAGTGTGGGAGAGCCAGAGAGAGAGAGAGAAAGAGAAGTATCCCGCAAAAAGCCCTAAACTAAGGCTTTTCTTAAACCTAACTGCCGGCCCCGCTCACAGAACAAAGGACTGAGCGAATACCAGAGGAGAGGTAGCCGGCTGCGGACTGGCCCATCCCCAGCTGGAAGCAGGGAGGCAGGCGGGTGGCAGGCAGAGCTGGAAAGGGACAATCTCGGCCCCAGAGATGGCTCCTCTACCAAACTGCATGCAGGCTCCAGTTGCTAACCAAGACTTTCTGGGATTCTGGATGGTTGACATCCGCCAGGAGGGTCGCAGCCAGAGATCAGCTCCCAGAAGAGACACACAGCATGTTTGGCATGAACCGAGCGGCTGGAATGGGGGAGGCGATAGATGCAGCCCCCACCTGGGGAAAGTGCGCTCGCCAAGCACCTGGTCACCTGAGCTGCTCAGACCTGGGAAGGGCACAAAACGCAGGCCCAACCGAGTCTGTGCCTTTGTGGAGTACCCGAGAACCTGAACCTGAGTGGCTTAGACCTGGGAAGTACATGCAACCCAGGGCCTGCTTTAGACTGTGCACCTGCAGAGCAACCTGGAGCCTGAGTAGTGTAGACTGGGAAAGCACATGCCATGAGCAGGGGCAAACCCAGTGTGGCCCAGACACTGCGAGCACTCCCCACACACGCCAGTGATATTTGTTTGCAGTGTTTCTTCCTCCCCACAGCACGACTGAACAAGTGAGCCTAAATAAGTGACCACCTTTGCCTCTTTGTGTAAGGGCGGAAATTAGACACTGAAGAGACCTGCAAACAGAAGAAGCCAAAATAAACAGAGGGAATCGCTTTGGAAGTGACAGGTGCAACAAATTAAAATCCTGTAGTTAGCACTGACTACATTGGAAGGGGTCTATAGATGTTGAAAGTATAAGCTGAAACAAGGAACTAGCTAACTGACCCCACACTGCCCGCAACAGCTCCAGAGAAAGTCCTAGATGTATTTTTACTATTATCATTTTTTAAACTTTTAAAATATGTTTAATTTTAAGTCCTGTATTACTCCTTTAATTTTCACTTTTATAACCTACAGAGACATTACTTTGTCAACAAAAGTCCGTCTAGTCAATGCTATGATTTTTCCAGTGGTCATGTATGGATGTGAGAGTTGGACTGTGAAGAAAGCTGAGCACAAAAGAATTGATGCTTTTGAACTGTGGTGTTGGAGAAGACTCTTGAGAGTTCCTTGGACTGCAAGGAATCCAACCAGTCCATCCTGAAGGAGATCAGTCCTGGGTGTTCATTGGAAGGACTGATGTTGAAACTGAAACTCCAATACTTTGGCCACCTGATGCGAAGAGCTGACTCATTTAGAAAGACCCTGATGCTGAGAAAGATTGAGGGCAGGAGGAGAAGGGGACGACAGAAGATGAGATTGTTGGATGGCATCACAAATTCAATGGACATGAGTTTTGGTGAACTCCAGGAGTTGGCAGTGGACAGGGAGTCCAGGCATGCTGCGATTCATGGGGTTGCAAAGAGTCGGACATGACTAAATGACTGAGCTGAACTGAACTGATTACCTTGCAAAAAAGCCCCCTATTTTTAAAGCAAACTTGATATATATTTTTCATATTTTGTGTGATTTTCTTATGTTTTTTTAATTTTGTATTTCTGAGAGTCAAACCACTACTCTAGATTTTTAATCCTTGCTTTTTGGTATTTGTTATCAATTTTGTACCTTTAATAATCGAAACTTCAGTATCCATTTTTACTTAGGAGTGTGATTACTGCTTGATTATTCTCTCCCCCTTTTGACTCTCCTGTTTCTCCCCCAGGTCACCTCTATCTCCTTCCACTCTCTTCTTTTCTCTACCCAACTCTGTGAATCTCTTTGTGTGTTCCAGGCTGTGGAGAACACTTAGGAACGGATTACTGGCTAGATCTGTCTCTTTCCTTTTCATTCCCTCTTTTCTCCTCCTGATCACCTCTATCTTCTTCCTCCCTCTTCTCTTCTCTGTGTAACTCTGTGAAGCTCTCTGAGGGTTCCAGACTGTGGAGAGTACAAAGGGAATTGATTACTGGCTAGATTGCTTTCTCTCCTTTTTATTTTTATTCTCCCTTTTCTCCTGGTTACCTCCATCTCCCTCCTCCAACTTCTCTTCTCCATGTAACTCTGTGAACCTCTCAGGGTACTCACTACTGGACACTTCATTACACTCCAGAGAGAAGATATCCAGATACACCCACCAGAACACTGACACAAGCTTCCCTAACCAGGAACCTTGAGAAGCCACTTGTCCAACCTTTCCCAGAGGGAGGAACCTCCACATTAAAGAGGAACCACAAACTGCCAGAATACAGAAAGGTCACCCCAAACACAGCAATCTAAACAAGATGAAAAGGCAGAGAAATATTCAGCAGATAAAGGAACATAATAAATGCCCACCAAACTAAACAAAAGAGGAGGAGATTGGGAGTCCACCTGAAAAAGAATTCAGAATAATGATAGTAAAAATGATCCAAAATCTTGAAAACAAAATGAAGCTGCAGATAAATAGCCTAGAGACAAGGATTTAGAAGAAGCAAGAAATGTTTAACAAGGACCTAGAAGAAATAAAAGAGTCAATCAATCATGACTAATGCAATAAATGAGGTCAAAAACACTCTGGAGGGAACCAACAGTAGAAAAACGGAGGCAGAAGATAGGATAAGTGAGATAGAAGATCGAATGGTAGAAATAAATGAAACAGAGAGGAAAACAGAAAAAAGATTTAAAAGAAATGAGGACAACCTCAGAGACCTCTGGGACAATGTTAAATGCCCCAACATTCAAGTCATAGGAGTGCCAGAAGAAGAAGACAAAAAGAAAGACCATGAGAAAATACTTGAGATAATAGTTGAAAACTTCCCTAAAATGGGGAAGGAAATAATCACCCAAGTCCAAGAAACCCAGAGAGTCTCAAACAGGATAAACCCAAGGCAAAACACCCCAAGACACATATTAATCAAATTAACAAAGGTCAAACACAAAAAACAATATTAAAAACAGCAATGGAAAAACAACAAATAACACACAAGGGGATTCCCATAAGGATAACAGCTGATCTTTCAATAGAAACTCTTCAGGCCAGGAGGGAATGCCAGGACAAACTTAAAGTGATGAAAGAGAAAAATCTACAGCCCAGATTACTGTACCCAGCAAGGATCTCATTCAAATACGAAGGAGAAATCAAAAGCTTTACCGACAAGCAAAAGCTGAGAGAATTCAACACCACCAAACCAGCTCTCCAACAAATGCTAAGGATATTCTCTAGACAGGAAACACAGAAAAGATTTATAAACTCGAATCCAAAATGTTAAAGTAAATGGCAATGGGATCATACTTATCAATAATTACCTTAAATGTCAATGGGTTGAATGCCCCAACCAAAAAAACAAAGACTGGCTGAATGGATACAAAATCAAACCCCTATACATGCTGTCTACAAGAGACCCACCTCAAAACAAGGGACACATGCAGACTGAAAGTGAAGGGCTGGAAAAAAGATATTTTATGCAAATGGAGACCTAAAGAAAGCAGGAGTAGCAATACTCATATCAGATAAAATAGACTTTAAAATAAAGGCTATGAAAAGAAACAAAGAAGGACACTACATAATGATCAAAGGATCAATCCAAAAAGATGTAACAATTATAAATATATACGCACCCAACATAGGAGCACCGCAATATGTAAGACAAATGCTAACAAGTATGAATGAGGAAATTAACAGTCACACAATAATAGTGGGAGACTTTAATACACCACTCACAGCTGTGGATAGATCAACTAAACAGAAAATCAACGAGGAAACACAAACTTTAAACAATACAATAGGACAGTTAGACTTAATTTATATCTATAGAACATTTCACCCCAAAACAATGAATTTCACCTTTTTCTCAAGAAATGAATGAAAATGAAAACACAACAACCCAAAAGCTATGGGACACTATAAAAGCAGTGCTAAGGGGAAGGTTCATAGCAATACAGGCATACCTCAAGAAACAAGGAAAAAGTCAAATGAATGACCTAACTCTACACCTAAAGCAACTAGAAGAGAAAGAAATGAAGAACCTGGGGTTAGTAAAAGGAAAGAAATCTTAAAAATTATGGCTGAAATAAATGCAAAAGGAACAAAAGAGACCATAGCAAAAATCAACAAAGCTAAAAGCTGGTTCCTTGAGAAGATAAATAAAATTGATAAACCACTAGCCAGACTTATCAAGAAACAAAGGGAGAAGAATCAAATCAACAAAATTAGAAATTAAAATGGAGAAATCCAACAGACAACACAGAAATACGAAGGATCATAAGCAACTACTATCAGAAACTATGGGCCAATAAAATAGACAACTTGAAAGAAATGGACAAATTCTTAGAAAAGTGTAACTTTCCAAAACTAAACCAAGAAGAAATAGAAAATCTTAACAGACCCATCATAAGCACAGAAATTGAAACTGTAATCAGAAATCTTCCAAAAAACAAAAGCCCAGGACCAGAGAGCTTGACGGCTGAATTCTACCAAAAATTTAGAGATGAGGTAACATCTATACCACTCAAACTTTTCCAGATAATTGCAGAGGAAGGTAAATTTCCAAACTCATTCTATGAGGCCACCATCACCCTAATACCAAAACCTGACAAAGATGCCACAAAAAAAGAAAACTACAGGCCAATATCACTGATGAACATACATGCAAAAATCCTTAACAAAATTCTAGCAAACAGAATCAAACAACATATTTAAGAGATCATACAAGATGACCAAGTGGGCTTTATTCCAGGGATGCAAGGATTCTTCAATATCCGCAAATCAATCAATATAATACACCACATTAACAAATTGAAAGATAAAAACCATATGATTATCTCAATAGATGCAGAGAAACCCTTTGACAAATTCAACATCCATTCATGATAAAAAAAAAAAAAAAACCTCCAGAAAGCAGGAATAGAAGGAAAATACCTCAACATAAGAAAAGCAATATATGACAAACCCACAGCAGACATTATCCTGAATGGTGAAAAATTGAAAGCATTTCCCCTGAAGGCAGGAACAAGACAAGGGTGCCCACTCTCACCACTACTATTCAACATAGTTTTGGGAGTTTCAGCCACAGCAATCACAGAAGGAAAAGAAATAAAAGGAATCCAGATTGGAAAAGCAGAAGTAAAACTCTCATTGTTTGCAGATGACATGATCCTCTACATAGGAAACCCTAAAGACTCCACCAGAAAATTACTAGAGCTAATCAATGAATATAGTAAAGTTTCAGGATATAAAATCAACACACTGAAATCCTTGCATTCCTATACACTAAGAATGAGAAAACAGAAAGAGAAATTAAGGAAACAATTCCATTCACCATTGCAACGAAAAGAATAAAATACTTAGGAATATATCTACCTAAAGAAACAAAAGACCTATATCTAGAAAACTATAAAACACTGGTGAAAGAAATCAAAGAGGAGACAAATTAGATGGAGAAATATACCATGTTTGGATTGGAAGAATCAATACAGTGAAAATGAGTATACTCTCCAAAGGAGTCTATAGATTCAATGCAATCCCTATCAAGCTACCAATGGTATTTTTCAGACAACTAGAACAAATAATTCCAGAATTTGTATGGAAATACAAAAAACCTTGAAGAGCCAAAGCAATCTTGAGAAAGAAGAATGGAAATTGAGGAAGCAACCTGCCTGACTTCAGGTTATACTACAAAGCCACAGTCATCAAGACAGTATGGTACTGGCACAAAGACAGAAATATAGAACAATGGATCAAAACAGAAAGCCCAGAGATAAATCCACAAGCTTCTGGACACCTTATCTTTGACAAAGGAGGCAAGAATGTGCAATGGAGAAAAGACAATCTCTTTAACAAGTGATGCTGGGGAAACTGGTCAACCACTTGTAGAAGAATGAAACTACATCACCTTCTAACATCATACACAAAAGTAAACGGAAACTGGATTAAAGATCTAAACGTAAGACCAGAAACTATAAATCTCCTAGGGGAAAACATAGGCAAAACACTCTCTGACATAAATCACAGCAGGATCCTCTATGACCCACCTCCCAAAGTAATGGAAATAAAAGCAAAAATAAACAAATGGGACCTAATAAACTTAAAATCTTTTGCACAACAAAGGAAACTATAAGCAAGGTGAAAAGACTGTTTTCAGAATGGGAAAAGAATAATAGCAAATGAAGCAATGGGCAAAGAATTAATCTCAAAAATATATAAAATATATATATACAAGCAACTCCTGCAGTTCAATTCAAGAAAAATAAACGACTCAATCAAAAAACTGGCTAAAGACTAAACAGCCATTTCTCCAAAGAAGACATACAGATGACTAAAAAACACATGAAAAGATGCCCAACATCACTCATTATCAGTTCAGTTCAGTTCAGTCGCTCAGTCGTGTCTGACCATTTGCGACCCCATGAATCGCAGCACGCCAGAGCTCCCTTTCCATCACCAAATCCCGGAGTTCACCCAGACCCACGCGCATGGAGTCAGTGACGCCATCCAGCCATCTCATCCTCTGTCGTCCCCTTCTCCTCCTGCCGCCAGTCCCTCCCAGCATCAGAGTCTTTTCCAATGAGTCAACTCTTCGCATGAGGTGGCCAAAGTACTGGAGGTTCAGCTTTAGCATCATTGCTTCCAAAGAAATCCCAGGGCCGATCTTCAGAATGGACTGGTTGGATCTCCTTGCAGTCCAAGGGACTCTCAAGAGTCTTCTCCAACACCACAGTTCAAAAGCATCAGTTCTTCGGTGCTCAGCTTTCTCTACAGTCCAACTCTCACATCCATACATGACAACTGGAAAAACCATAGCCTTGACTAGACTGACCTTAGTTGGCAAAGTATATCTCTGCTTTTGAATATGTTATCTAGAGAAATGCAAATCAAAAGCACAATGAGGTACCATCTCAAGCTGGTCAGAATGCCTGCTATCAAATAGTCTACAAAAAATAAATGCTGGAGATGGTGTGGAGAAAAGGGAACCCTCTTACACTGTTGGTAGGAATGCAAACTAGCACAGCCACTATGGAGAACAGTATGGAGATTCATTAAAAAATTGGAAATAGAACTGCCATATGACCCAGCAATCCCACTGCTGGGCACACACACCGAGGAAACAAGAATTGAAAGAGACATGTGTACTCCAATGTTTAACGCAGTACTGTTTATAATAGCCAGGACATGGAAGCAACATAGATGTCCATCAGCAAATGAATGGATAAGAAAGCTGTGGTTCAGTTCAGTTCAGTCACTCAGTCATGTCCGACTCTTTGCCACCCCATGAATCGCAGCACACCAGGCCTCCCTGTCCATGGCCCACATAACCCCATAGCAATAATGTGCTTGATTTGAGTAGAATCTGTCCTTTATGGAGAGGATGTGCTTGCTACACATCACCACAGCTTCTTGTTCTTACACACAATGCTTGTATTTTCATTCGGCCTGTGTTTTTCATTTTCTTACCTATCTTGTTCACATGTCATGAGTCTATTAACCCTTATGTAAAATATAAAATCTATAAGAAATGAAAATAAAATAAAAATAAACTTATTTATTTTAATTGGAGGTTAATTACTTTATAATATTGTATTGGTTTTGCCATACATCAACATGAATCCGCCACAGGTATACACGTGTTCCCCATCCTGAATCCCCTTCCTTCCTCCCTCCCCATACCATCCCTCTGGGTCGTCCCAGTGTACCAGCCCCAAGCATCCAGTATCTTTCAAGTCTTTTTCATATATTCCTTTTGAGATTCTGTTCAATTATACATTACCACAAGGTATTAATATAGTTTCCTATACTCTACAGTAGGTCCTGGCGGTTTCTTTCATATATAGTACTATGTATCTGTTAAGGATCCCAAATTCCTCATTTATCCCTCCCTACCTTTTACCTTTGGTAACCATAAATTATTGATCTCACATAGAACTGCATTTCAGCATTTTATGACAAGCTCAGTCACACATTTGGTAATGTAAAAAATAATCTTCTGAAACAAGCTACATAGAAAATAATATAGCCAGCAGTTATTAGTAAGGTCACAAGCAAGAATTTAAGTGAAGAACTTGCATTGGGTATATTCCGGTATACCCCAGGTCATCTGACTCAGTTAAATGATTATAGCCGAGTTAATCTGGTTGTACATCATGGAGCATCTGACCTTTATCCATAAATTGGTTACTGAGATAAGCTTTAGAAACAATCTTAGCGTGTCCTTTTTAATAACTTAATTAAAACTTTTAGCAACATAACGTAACAAGGAACTATCTCAGAAGTGAGTCTTAGTAAGCACAGACCTTAATTAACAAAACTAGAATTTAATATTCAGTGAACACAATTTTTTTTTTTTGGAGAACTCATTGTGAAGGCGTTAACACTGTAGCCAGGGAAGGTTTTTAACCCATCAAATAAAAATGAGGTCTGTCAGGGAGCCAGGAAAAGCCAAGCGACTGTCTCGGATTTCCCATAGCCCTGGCTCTTTGATTTTCAGCTGTTGTTTATCCATTTTTAATTTCCTGATTCAGGAGCAGACCATGTTTTAAGGATATCAGGATAGCAAAAGTCTTACCGTGAGGGGTTATTTTCTGTAGAAGCAGAATGAGCTTTGTCTCAGTTCAGTTCAGTCGCTCCGTCATGTCTGACTCTGCAGCCCCATGGACTGCAGCATGCCAGGCCTCCCTGTCCATCACCAACTCACAGAGTTTACTCAAACTCGTGTCCATTGAGTTGGTGATGGCATCCAACCATCTCATCCTCTCGTCCCCTTCTCCTCCTGCCTTCAGTCTTTCCCATCATCAGAGTCTTTTCAAATGAGTCAGTTCTTCGCATCGGGTGGCCAAAGTATTGGAGTTTCAGCTTCAGCATCAGTCCTGTCAATGAATATTCATGACTGATTTCCTTTAGGATGGACTGGTTGGATCTTCTTGCAGTCTAAGTCCAAGGGACTCTCAAGAGTCTCCTCCAACACCACAGTTCGAAAGCATCAATTCTTTGGTGCTCAGCTTTCTTTATAGTCCGATTCTCACATCCATATATGACTACTGGGAAACCCATAGCCTTGACTAGACAGACCTTTGTTGGCAAAATAATATCTCTGTTTTTTTAATATGCTCACTAGTTTGGTCATAACTTTTCTTCCAAGGAGCAAGCATCTTTTAATTTCATGGCTGCAGTCACCATCTGCAGTGATTTTGGAGCCCAAGAAAATTAAGTCTGTCACTGTTTCCGCTGTTTCCCATTTATTTGCCATGAAGTGATGGGACTATATGTCATGATCTTAGTTTTCTGAATGTTGAGTTTTAAGCCAACTTTTTCACTCTCCTTTCATCAAGAGGCTCTTTAGTTCTTCTTCACTACTGCCATAAGGGTGGTGTCATCTGCATATTTGAAGTTGTTGATATTTCTCTCATCAACCTTGATTCCAGCTTATGCTTCATCCAGTCCAGTGTTTCTCATGATGTACTCTGTATATAAGTTAAATAAGCAGGGTGACAGTATACAGCTTTGACGTACTCCTTTCCCAATTTGGATCCTGTCTGTTTTTCCATGTCCAGTTCTAACTGTTGCTTCCTGACGTTCATACAGATTTCTCAAGAGGCAGGTTAGGTGGTCTGGTATTCCCTTCGCTTTAAGAATTTTCCACAGTCTGTTGTGATCCACACAGTCAAAGGTTTTGGCATTGTCCATAAAGCAGAAGCAGATGTTTTTCTGGAACTCTCTTGCTTTTCGAAGATCCAGCGGATGTTGGCAATTTAAGCTCCGGTTCCTCTGGCTTTTCTAAATCCCGCTTGAACATCTGGAAGTTCATGGTTCATGTACTGTTGAAGCCTGGTTGGAGAATTTTGAGCATTACTTTACTAGCATGTGAGATGAGTGCAATTGTGTGGTAGTCTGAGCATTCTTTGGCATTGCCTTTCTTTGGGATTGGAATGAAAACTGACCTTTTCCAGTCCTGTGGCCACTGCTGAGTTTTCCAAATTGGCTGGCATATTGAATGCAGCACTTTCACAGCATCATCTTTTAGGATTTGAAATAGCTCAACTAGAATTCCATCACCTCTACTAGCTTAGTTCATAGTGATGCTTCCTAAGGCCCATTTGACTTCACATTCCAGGATGTCTGGTCTAGGTGAGTGATCACACCATCGTGGTTATCTGGGTCATGAAGATCTTTTTTGTACAGTTCTTCTATGTATTCTTGCCACCTCTTCTTAATATCCTGCTTCTGTTAGGCCCACACCATTTCTGCCCTTTATTGTGCCCATCTTTGCATGAAATGCTCCCTTGGTATCTCTAATTTTCTTGAAGAGATCTCTAGTCTTTCCCATTCTATTGTTTTTCTCTATTTCTTTGCATTGATCACTGAGGAAGGCTTTCTATCTCTCCTTGCTATTCTTTGGAACTCTGAGTTCAAATGGGTGTATCTTTCCTTTTCTCCTTTGCCTTTCGCTTCTCTTTTCACCACTATTTGTAAGGCCTCCTCAGACAGCCATTTTTCCTTTTTGCATTTCTTTTTCTTGGGGATGGTCTTGATCCCTGCCTCCTCTGTCCATAGTTCTTCAGGTACTCTGTCTATCAGATCTAATCCCTTGAATCTAAGTCACTTCCACTATATAATCATAAGGGATTTGATTTAGGTCATACCTGAATGGTCTAGTGGTTTTCCCTACTTTCTTCAATTTAAGTCTGAATTTGGCAATAAGGAGTTCATGATCTGAGCCAGTCAGCTCCCAGTCTTGTTTTTGCTATAGAGCTTCTCCATCTTTGGCTGTAAAGAATATCAATCTGATTTCATTATTGACCATCTGGTGATGTCCACATGTAGAGTCTTATCTTGTGTTATTGGAAGAGGGTGTTTACTATGACCAGTGTGTTCTCTTGGCAAAAAATTAGCCTTTGCTCTGCTTCATTCTGTACTCCAAGCCCAAATTTGCCTGTAACTCCAGGTGTTTCTTGACTTCCTACTTTTGCATTCCAGTCCCCTATAATGAAAAGGACATCTTCTTTGGGTATTAGTTCTAGAAGGTCTTGTAGGTCTTCATAGAACCATTCAACTTCAGCTTCTTCAGCGTTACTGGTCAGGGCACAGACTTGGATTACTGTGTTATTAAATGCTTTGCCTTGGAAATGAACAGAGATCATTCTGTCATTTTTGAGATTGCATCCAAGTACCACATTTTAGACTCTTGTTGACTATGATGACTACTCCATTCCTCCTAAGGGATCCTTGAACACTGTAGCAGATATAATGGTCATCTGAGTTAAATTCAGAACTAAAATTCCATTTTAGTTCACTGATTCCTAGAATATCAATGTTCACTCTTGCCATCTCCTGTTTGACCACTTCCAATTTGCCTTAATTCATGGACCTGACATTCCAGGTTCCTATGCAATATTGCCTTTACAGCATCAGACTTTACTTCCATCACTAGTCACATCCACAACTGGGTGTTATTTTTGCTTTGCATTGATCACTGAGTCAGGCTTAAATAAATCCATAATCTTAAATAATGTTTATTTACTTTACCAAAGTAACAAAAAGATTTTTAAAACAAATATAAATCACTTAAAGGCAAAGAAATTTATAATCTGTTATCAAAAGTTGCATTCTAAGAAAACTTTGTTCTCTAAACAGAGAAAACCAAATTCTAGTCTGGTACCAGCTTACTGCTAATAACGAAATTTGTTTATCTGTTTAATCTTAGAAAGTCTTTTCCATAAATCTTGAAGAACTAGCAGTATTCTTCTTAACGGCATGAGAGTAAAACTATAGAAGGCATGTTTAAAATCTAATTCTACTGCAATTGACAAGGAAATCTGATCATTGTTGTGATATGTAACACTTTAATATAAGTAGAATTATAACTGACCATATTTTATCAGGGTATATCAGATCTATATAAATTTCACACAATTGTAGGATATCTATATTAGTAACATCAACCATACAGTATAACCTGAAAAGATTTATCACCCCTTAACAGTACTTCCCATGTAATTTAACATGTCCAATGGATCCCAGTAGCTTAATAGCTCTTTGGGACGTCTCGGGGCCCTCTGAAGGCATCTCAAAGTTAGTTAGAAATCAAGTTATTTAGGAAGTTTTGTCAATAAATATCAAAAGGGTTTATAACATTCAGTCAGGTAGGAGCATAAAGTTAATGTGAAATAATAGTTATTTACTTAGCCAAAGTTAACAAAATATTTCAAAGGTAAATATAGAACAGGTCAATTAAGAGGTAAAGAAACATAAGTCTATTACTAAAAGCAGTTCAACATCTGAAGAAAGTATGTCCTCTCAACAGAGAGAAAGGCCAAATTCAAGTTTTGCATGAGCTTACTTTAAACTCATTCAGGTAAACTTAATTAAATTCATTTTAAACTTTGTCAGTCAGTCCTGCTGCTGCTGCTGCTGTCCTAACGTACACAAAACTTTTTTTCAAGGGTCCACTTTCCACAAACTGTTTAATCACTTTCTGTAACAGCCACCTGTAAGTCAGACCTACTTTCTTTTCCCTTTATAAAATATAGTTTTATTTTTATATTTTTTTATTAAAAACATACATCCTACTTCCTTATTAGACTAGCAAACAAACATTAATACTATTTAATATTGAATATTTCCCAGGTTATGTGAATCTGAAATTTATTTAGGTTAATTTTTCTTGTATTAAGAATTGTTTGATTTGTAAGTACTTACTTTTCTTTAGGCAAGTTAAATTAGAACTCATTTACAACTTCAACAATATTATCAAAAAAAAAAAAAAGACATACACTGAGACATATAAATCCAGACAGATAGACTGACAGAGATCTTATAGTTTTCTGTTTGAGATTTAAAATATCTCTTTGACCCCTTTTTTTTTTCTTTGCTTGATGTTCTAATTTGCCCAATGAGATTTAAAATATCTCTTTGACCCCTTTTTTTTCTTTGCTTGATGTTCTAATTTGCCCAAGGCTGAGGTCTCAGGCAAGGTTGGCTGTGTATTTCAAGGATATGAAAAGGGTTAACTCCAAGCTTTTTCCTAGGCAGGCCTTTTAACAAGTTAGTTGTTTTAATTGTATGTGCAAAAAGAATTGGTTTTACAATTTCCAAAAAGGAAAATCTCTCACTCCATTCAGTCAGCAGTCATGCACTCACAATCACACAGAGGCTATCACAATGCCTCCCTTCTCCCGAGTCCCCAGGTTTCCCTAACTGTTGCTCCCTTCCTGGGAGCTCCAGGGAGGTGATCATCAGTCACAATGCCTCCCTTCTCCCGAGTCCCCAGGTTTCCCTAACTGTTGCTCCCTTCCTGGGAGCTCCAGGGAGGTGATCATCAGTCACAATGCCTCCCTTCTCCCAAGTCCCCAGTTCTCCCTATCTGATGCTCCATTTCTGGGAGCTCCAAGGTGGTGATCAGCCTCCTCTTCTACCCATCAGAGTAGGACCTGACTGGGGACGGCCCCGGGCCTTACCTGATACAGCGGCCACTCCTGTTAAGTTGGTCTGTCCCTCCAATGAATCCAATCGGGGCTCAGCCGTCCAGAGAGTCAGAACATCAGTGTGAAAGAGAACTCGGAATACCGTCAGGTGGCACACCTCCTTCTTTGTCTCGGGACTCCTTTGCTCCAGCCAGGCCAAACCACCAGTCCGGCAGCTCAAGAGGCTGGCATGGTTGGAATCTCGCTGGAGCCTCCAGAAATGTTGCAGAAACCAGTACTCAAGAAACCAAGCACCACACTCGGAGAGTTGGAGAACTCAGGTTTATTACGCTAGTGGGCCCAGAGGAGTTTACACTCCAAGCTCTGAGCCCCAAGCAAAGGGGTTACAGAGTTTTTATACATGGACAGGCATGATAAAGCGGGTTTGCAGGGGCTGAGTGATTGTAATGAGCAGGACAAGGGTGAGTGAGATAAGCTCCAGTTCCTAGTATTGTGAATCTCCACTTTCTGAGATTACATGATGTAAGAGATCCAGACTGCAAGGAGCAAGCTGAGTTACAGAAGCAGAAGGAGGAAGAGGTTATGTAAAATTTTCACCTTTCCTCTTCACAAGGAGCAAGCATCTTTTAATTTCATGGCTGCAGTCACCATTTGCAGTGTTTTTGGAGCCCCCCCGAAAAATAAAGCCTGCCACCATTTCCATTGTTTCCCCATGTATTTGCCATGAAGTGATGGGACCAGATGCCATGATCTTAGTTTTCTGAATGTTGAGTTTTAAGCCAACTTTTTCACTCTCTTTCACTTTCATCAAGAGGCTCTTTAGTTCTTCACTTTCTTTAGTTTCTTCACTTTCTGGTGTCATCTGTGTATCTGAGGTTATTGATATTTCTTCCCAGCAATTTTGATTCCAGCTTGTGCTTCATCCAGCCCGGCATTTCACATGATGTATTCTGCTTATAAGTTAAATAAGCAGGGTGACAGTATACAGCCTTGACATACTCTTTTCCTGATTTGGAACCAGTCTGTAGCTCCATGTCCAGTCTAACTGTTGCTCCTTGACCTGCATACAGACGTCTCAGGAGGCAGGTCCGGTGGTCTGGTATTCCCTTCTCTTGAAGAAATTTCCACAGTCTGTTGTGATCCATACAGTCACAGGTTTTGGCATAGTCAATAAAGCTGAAGTAGATGTTTTTCTGGAACTCTCTTGCTTTTTTGATGACCCAGTGGATGTTGGCAATTTGATCTCTGGTTCCTCTGCCTTTTCTAAATCCAGCTTGAACATCTGGAAGTTCATGGTTCACATACTGTTGAGGCCTGGCTTGAGAATTTTGAGGCATTTCACATGATGTATTCTGCTTATAAGTTAAATAAGCAGGGTGACAGTATACAGCCTTGACATACTCTTTTCCTGATTTGGAACCAGTCTGTAGCTCCATGTCCAGTTCTAACTGTTGCTCCTTGACCTGCATACAGACGTCTCAGGAGGCAGGTCCGGTGGTCTGGTATTCCCTTCTCTTGAAGAAATTTCCACAGTCTGTTGTGATCCATACAGTCACAGGTTTTGGCATAGTCAATAAAGCTGAAGTAGATGTTTTTCTGGAACTCTCTTGCTTTTTTGATGACCCAGTGGATGTTGGCAATTTGATCTCTGGTTCCTCTGCCTTTTCTAAATCCAGCTTGAACATCTGGAAGTTCATGGTTCACATACTGTTGAGGCCTGGCTTGAGAATTTTGAGCATTACTTTGCTAGCCTGTGAGATGAGTGCAATTGTGTGGTAATTTGAATTCTTTGGCATTTCCTTTCTTTGGGATTGGAATAAAAACTGTAAATATTAGAGAAATCCAAATCAAAACTGCAATGAGGCATCACCTCACACCAATCAGAATGGCCACTGTCAAAGACTCTACAGAGAACCAAGGCTGGAGAGTGTGGAGAAATGAAAACCCTCCTCCGTCAATGCTGGAATGTCAGTCGGGAACAGCCACTATGGAGGCAGTGTGAGTGCGTGCTACGTCACTTCAGTCATGTCCAACTCTTCGCCCTGTGGACTGTAACCTTCCAGACTCCTCTGTCCATGGGATTCTCCAGGCAAGAACTCTGGAGTGGGTTGCCATGCCCTCCTCCAGGGGATCTTCCCCACCCAGGGATCGAACCCGGGTCTCCTGTTTCCTGCATTGGCAGGTGGGTTCTCTATCACTAGCAGCCCATGGAGACAGTGTGGAGGTTCCTTAAACAATGAAAATGGGAACAAAATTACAATATTCCTGTCAACTTAAAAAATATTCACAACCTAAAAGTTGAGGGTTATGTTTTATTCAGTGGGAACTTATAGGACTTCAAGCCCAGGAGACACCATCTCAAGTAACGCTGAGAGAACTGCTGCCAGGAGGTGAAGGTAGGAGCCGGAACTCTGTAACAAAGGGCAGGTAGTCTGACTATCAAAACATTGTTGTTAAAGAAAATCAGATATCCTGAGTCAAAGAATTTAGTGCTTTTCTGTGCTTGGGAAGATGCAAGAGTCTGGGCTCACGGAAATCATTCCTTTCATATACAACTCACCTATCTGGGGCCAGCATTCTGCTTTCACATCCTGAGCTTCCTTTCCTCAGGGCTCACCTTAGGCAGTGTCTGCTGTCTGAAGGCTGCTAGAAAGCACATTCTTCTCCTTCCTGAGTTCCCTGAGGGCCCACCGGCTCACACTGGAGGGCTGCGATTGCTGAAGACTATGACATCCTGTTAACTGATACCGCAGGATATAGTCCAGTTCTCACTCCCTAACACCATACACACACAAAAACTCTAATCTACAGATCTCAACGTGAGGACAGACACCCTAAAACCCTTGAGGAAAATGAAGGCAGAAAACGCTTTGTTGTAAATCAGCCAAGTTCTTTTTGGATCCATATCTTAGAGTAAAAAAAAATTAAAATAGGCCAAAGGGACATCATTAACCTTAGCAGCATTTTCACAGCAAAGGAAACGCTAAATGAAAGAAAGACAACCTTCAGAATAGGGAAAAAATATTTCAAAACAAAGATCCCCACTAAGAATTCATCTCCAAAACATACAGAGAGCTCGAGCAGCCCAACTGTTATAGCCCAACACCCCCGGAAGCACACTCACGCAGAAGGACAGTGTGGACAGTGTGATACAGTATATCACACCAGTGGGTCTGAGGCAGTTTCCTTTTTAGCCAAGGACCCTACCAATTTTTGTGACAACCTGTTATACCCAAAGCTTACGTGCCCAAACCCACATCCCCCAAATTCTCTAAAGCCCACTCTGGACAATATTAGTACGAGATACAATCAGGTTACACTCGTAAATTTATGTATCTGGTCATGTAGTCTAACTTACATCAATGGGTATTATTAAGATTACAGACACTGATTGATTACACAGTGGTCATGGTATTCTTTTTGGCTCTGGAAGGTCTAGGTATGGGGTCAGCCTGGTCTGGTTTCCAGGCACCTGTTGAAGCCTGCTGGTTGCTGGTGCTTTCTCTCTATGGCCTCCCAGATATACAGTCCAGAGTCTGCCAGGAGCGTAGGATGCAGCTTCCTTTCTTCTAAAATGCAGTCACTCCAGTCAGGGCAACCTGCCCCTTTCCTTCTTCACAATGTCAGAAATAAAGTAAAAATACCCAATAGGGAAATGGGCCAAAGATCTCAATGGACATTTCATGAAGAAGGCATACACGTGGCCATTAAAAACTTGAAAAGATGCTCAGTATCACTAATGGTCAGAGGAAGGCAAACAAAAGTCCAGTGAGCTATGACCTCATATCAGTCAGAATGGCCATCTCAGAGAATCTCCAACAATACATGTTGCAGAGGATGCGGAGAGAAGGGAATGCCCCTGCACAAGAGTGCGAGTGTAAATCAGGACACCCATTAGGCAAAGACTATGCAGTTTCTTTTGAAAAACCACACTTAGAAGTACCATAGGGTCCAGCAATCCCACAGCTGGGTGTAGATACAGAGAAACCCAAATTTGAAAAGATGCCTGCAGCCCTATGATCACAGCTGCTCTAGGACCATAAACAAGACACGGCAGCAATCTAAGTGCAGAATGCAGACAAACGGATAAAGAGGGGATCCCTAGACATGATACAGTATTGGTCAGCCATTAAAAAGGATCATGTATAGCAAAACGAATACAGTATTGTAAAGCAAAACAAACTAAAAAATAAAATTTAATTAAAAAAAAAAGATAAAAAAAAAAAAAAGGATCAAGGAATGACGTTTCCAGCCACAGTGAAGAAAGTAGAAGTGATCATTCTAAATGAAGCAGGGGAGACAGGGCAAGACGAGAATCATATGGTGTCACTTCCAGGTGGGAACTAAAAATGGAGACAGATGAACTTCTTTACCAAAAAGAAACAGCCTCATAGACATGGTTCCTAGGAAGAAACTTACGGTCCCCAAGGAGGAAGAGAGGAGGGCAGGGAGAAATAAGCTGGTTCAGATTAACACACACACACTCAGTTCAGTTCAGTCAGTCGTGTCCGACTCTTTGCGACCCCATGAATCGCAAATTCCTTTTCTTTGTTCAGACTAGTTTCAGGAAATTTGGGGAGGTGGGTTTGGGCATGTACACTTAGGGTATATAAGATTTTCACAAAAACTGGTCGGGGTCCTTGGCTAAGAGGAGACTCTGCCTTGGGCCCGCTGGTTAATAAACTGCACTCCAGTATCTGGATTGTCTTTCTGAGTGAGTTTGTTTCCTGGAACGAGTGGTTACAACAGAATAGGTTGCCATTTCCTTCTCCAACCTGCTGTTCAGTTCAGTTCAGTTCAGTTCAGTCGCTCAGTCGTGTCCGACTCTTTGCGACCCCATGAATCTCAGCACGCCAGGCCTCCCTGTCCATCACCAACTCCCCGGGCTCACTCAGACTCACGCCCATCGAGTCAATGACGCAATAGCCATCTCATCCTCTGTCGTCCCCTTCTCCTCCTGCCCCCAATCCCTCCCAGCATCAGGGTCTTTTCCAATGAGTCAACTCTGCGCATGAGGTGGCCAAAGTACTGGAGCTTCAGCTTTAGCATCATTCCTTCCAAAGAAATCCCAGGGTTGATCTCCTTCAGAATGGACTGGTTGGATCTCCTTGCAGTCCAAGGGACTCTCAAGAGTCTTCTCCAACACCACACTTCAAAAGCATCAATTCTTCTGCACTCAGCCTTCTTCACAGTCCAACTCTCACATCCATACATGACCACAGGAAAAACCATAGCCTTGACTAGACGGACCTTAGTCGGCAAAATAATGTCTCTGCTTTTGAATATACTATCTAGGTTGGTCATAACTTTTCTTCCAAGGAGTAAGTGTCTTTTAATTTCATGGCTGCAATCACCATCTGCAGTGATTTTGGAGCCCCCCAAAATAAAGTCTGACACTGTTTCTACTGTTTCCCCATCTATTTCCCATGAAGTGATGGGACCAGATGCCATGATCTTCGTTTTCTGAATGTTGAGCTTTAAGCCAACTTTTTCACTCTCCTTTTTCACTTTCATCAAGAGGCTTTTTAGCTCCTCTTCACCACAGCTACTATTTATTTCATGCTCTTTTCTGAGATTCGGGCTTACATTACCTATCCACTTACATCTTCCACAGGTGTTTCAAACTCAGCTTGGCCCAAAATGAATCCACCATCTTTCCCCTCATCTTCTTCAAGTTCTTTATTATTAACATTCCCTTACTACATTGGTAATATTATCTAAATCTTAAACCTGACATTCAATTCAGCTTCATCCCCCTCTTTTTAGCTCCCTCCACTCCACAGCACCACACCCCACCCTCACTACTCAACAAAGCACTCATTTTTCACCCTAAACAGCTCTGCAATGCATTTCTTTCTCTTGATGCCTGCTGTCATTTGATACTTCATCATCTCTTGTCTGAATTTTATTAGTAGCCTCCTTACCTATTCTCACAATATCTAAGCCGACTTTTTATCCATCCTCCATACACTGCTACCAGAATAATTTACCCAAACCTAAGTCCAACTACCTGTACCACTCATCTACTTAAATACTTACAGGGCTTCCCACTGTAAACAGGATAATGCCCAGGTTCCCTCACATGATATACAAGTCCTATTTTTCTTCCCCAACTTCCACTATCTTGTCCACTACTCACTACACAGTAAGACACTAGATGAATCATAGTACATACATGCAAGTGAACAGGCAGTCACAAAAAATATTCATAAAAGAATATTTTAATAAGACTAAGAAACATTTATAACTTAAAAAGCAGGTTATAAGATAATATCAGCAAGTTAGCAGAATAAAGAACTCTGAAAATCTCCATTAAAAACAATTAAGCAAAAGTAAACACTAAAACCTAACTTTTTTGGAAACCTAGAAATTAATCAAAGGTTTGCAACAAAGACATTTATTCATGAAAAATGGATGAATCTCAATAAAAACAGTAAGCTCTGTGGCATTTTAAACTTATTGTGTTCCCATCCTCCATCCTCATCTCCATGGCAGCCTTAAAACCAACAGCCCAGGGACACAGTGACAGGCAGCATCCTATCAGTCACTGGAAGAGTCAGAAGAGAATCAGAATCCTTTCAATGCTTTACTCTGAGAAACATTATTTGACTCACCTATCTGCTCCTTTGAAAACTGAGCTCACAAAGCTTGTCTTTATTTAACTTACTTTAGAACTCACCCGGTGCAACAGTTTTTCTCTTGGAGTCATTTGTGAAAAACAATCACTGGCAATTATTTAACACCACAGCTGCCTGAGGCAGCAATCACTGATGAGGCAAACAACTAACCAAAAAAATTTTAAAAAAAAGGAAAAGCCGGGGGATGTGCTATCCATAGGGAACTTTAAAGAACACCAACACATTAAAGGGAATATAGATGGCCGTGTGCATGAGCTATAAGCATATTAAGGAAAGACTGGAAAAATATTTAAACTTTCACCTCTGGCTGATCTGGAAACTGACAAGAAGGATGTGAAGGCTAAAAACATACTGAAACTGTTTCCTGCATACTGGTAGTATGTCCCAAACACGGACACAGAGCCCCGTGGTGAAGACTAGGAGACCTATGGACTCCAAGCTTGTAAGTAAGTATCCATCCGATCATTAAGTGAACACAAGCTGAATGAGTGAAGAAGCCAGTGGTCATAAATAGAAGAAAACAGACTGCACATAGTTCAGGAAAGTCATTAAAGAATCACACAGCAACAATAACAAACCGGAGAAACAACAAATCATGGGAGAGAGGGAGAAAGTGGTTTCCAGAGTTGCTGTGCGTTTAAAATGTTAACTTATCAACAAAAATTACAGGACACAAAGACACAACAAAGTACACTCCATGTAAAAGAGAAGTCAACAGAAACTGCCCCTGAAAAAGCACAAACATTAGATACATTAGACAAGTGTGACAGTATCAAACACTATCATGAGTTTTAAATATGTTCCAAAAGATAAAGAAAAACATGTCTAAAGAACTAAAGGCAAGTGTGAGAATGGTAGCTCACCAAGTGAGAGAATGTTAATAGTAAGGTGGCTTCCCTAATGACTCAGTTGGTAAAGAACCTGCCTGCAATGCAGGAGACCTGGGTTCAATCCCCGGAGTGGGAAGATGCCTTGGAGAAGGGAACAGCAGCCCACTCCAGTATTCTAGCCTGGAGAATTACATGGACAGAGAAGCCTAGCAGGCTACAGTCCATGAGGTCCCAAAGAATCGGACACAACCGAGCAACTCTCACTTCTTTATGTTTAAAAATACAATAAACAAAATGAAAAGCCCATTAAAAGCTTAACAGCACATGTGAAATGGCAAAATTAAAAATAAGCCGGGCTTCTCTGGTGGCTCAGTGATAAAGAATCTGCCTGCCAATGACTCGGGTTTGATCCCTGATCTGGGAAGATCCCACATGCTGTTGAACAACTAAGCCTGTGTCCTGTAACTGTTGAGCCTGTGCTCTAGAGCCCACATCCCACAACTACTGAAGCCTGGCACCCCAGAGTCTGTGCTCAAAACAAGAGAAGCCACCACAACATGAAGTTCACACACCACAACTAGAGGAGCTCCCACCTGCTGCAACTAGAGGAAAGCCCATGCAGCAATGAGGAACCAGCACAGTCAAAAATAAAAACTTTTTTCAATAAAATAAAATACAAATAAGCAAACTCAAAAGACTTGTTAGTTGAAATTATCCAGTATGACAAACAGAGTTTAAAAATAATAAAAATGAACAGAACCTCAAACATTTCTGGGTCACCATCAAATGCAATAATACATATATATCAGGAGAATTGAAAGGAGAGAAAAGAAACACAAGAATTTCAACAAAAAATGGCTGAAACCTTCTCAAATTTGATGAAACACACTTCTCCATATTTTTAAGAAACTCATCGGGGCTTCCTTGGTAGCTCAGTGGTAAAGAATCCACCTGCCAGTGCAGGAGATGTGGGCTCAAGCCCTGGCCTTGGAGGATCCCCTAGAGAAGGAAATGGCAACCCACTCAGACCCCATATCTAAGCACCTCATAACAAAACTGTCAAAAGTTAACAACAAAAAGAATCTTGAGAATATGAAGAGAGAAACAACACATCAGTTAACAAGAAAGCCTCAAAAAGAAAAATATAATCTGTCATCAGAAAACAGGGAGGCCAGAAGTCACTGAGATGCCACAGTCGAAAAGCGTGAAGAATACACCTGGCAACCTAGAATTCTATATCCAGCAAAACTGTCCTTCAAAAAACTAAGGCAAAATTAAGGCATCCTCAAGTACACCAAAACTGAATTTGCTGTAGGCAAGTGAATCCATCAAGATGAAATGAAAAGATTCTAGACAGTAAATTGAATCTTCTGGAAAAAATACTTTGACCTGTAAGTGAAAAAATAGTAAACCAAACACATGGCATCCAGCTAAAACAATGCATAGAGTTAAATTCAGAGCTTTAATAAACACCTCAATACAGATCTGAACATCAATAACCTAATGTTCTACTTTACAAAACCAGAAAACAAAGAGAAAAGCATGGGGAAGAAAGGAAATAATAAATATTAGAATGGAGATAAGTAAATCAGAGACAAGAAAAACAATACTAAGAAATCAAGGAACCAAAATTAGTTCTTTGAAAAGATAACAAAATTGACAAATCTTTAGCTAGGCTATCCAAGATAAAAAGAGATATGATTCAAATTACCAATCTGGACTGGAAAAGAAAACATTACTGCCAATCTTAAAGTAAAAGAAAACATATTAAGAAATACTAGGAGCAACTGTATGTTATCAAATTAGGTGATCTACATGTAAAGAAAGCTAAGCGCTGAAGAACTGATGCTTTTGAACTGTGGTGTTGAAGAAGACTCCTGGGAGTCTTTTGGACTGCAAGGAGATCCAAACCAGTCCATCCTAAAGGAAATTAGTCCTGAATACTCATTGGAAGGACTGATGCTAAAGCTGAAACTCCAATACTTTGGCCACCTGATGCAAAGAACTGACTCATTGGAAGAGACCCTAATGCTAGGAAAGACTGAAGACAGGCGGAGAAGGGGATGACAGAAGATGAGCTAGTTGGATGGCAAACTGACTCGATGGACATGAGTTTGAGCAAGCTCCAGGAGCTGGCAATGGACAGGGAAGCCTGGTGTGCTTCAGTCCATGAGGTTGCAAAGAGTCAGACACAACTGAGTGACTGAACTGACATATAATGGACAAATTCAAAGATATAAAAGAAACTACCAAAACTGCCTCAAGAAGAAACAGAAGATCTGAACAGATCCATAAAAAGACAGACTTAATAAAAAAGAAAACTGACTTCAAAGAAAAGACCAAGCCCAAATGGCTTCATAGGTGAATTCTAAGAATAGAAAGAACACTTTCAAACTAACTCAATGAGGCCAGTATTATCTTCACTCCAAAATCAAAGACATTACAAAAAACCTGCAGACTGATAATCCTTACGAATAAAGACATAAAAATCCTCAACAGACTACTAGAAAACTGAATATGACAACATATAAAAAGAATTACACATCATGACCTAGTGGATTTATCTCAGAATGCAAGGTCAGTTCAACAAACAAAAATCAATCAGTGCAATACACCATATTAGTAAAAGGATCAAAACCCACATGACAGTCTCAACAGACATGGAAAAAGCACTTGACAACAGCCAACATTCTTTAATGATAAAGACACTCAGAAAGTTAGGAATAAAAAAAATATATATATATATATATATATATATATATATACCTACAGTCCATGCCGGGCAATGAAAAGCCACTGCAATGAGAAGCTCGTGCACTGCAATGAAGAGGAGCCCCTGGGCTCACTGCCACAAGAAAAAAGCCTGCACCACAACGAAGACCCAACACAGGCAAAGACAAAAAAAATTAAATTATATATAATAAAAGTAACATCCTCAATCTGATAAAGGGTATCTATGAAAATCCCATACCTAACTTCATAATGACTGGCAAAAGACCTAAAGTTTTACCCCTAAAAACATAAACAAGACAAGGATGTCTGCTTTTACCACTTTTATTCAACACTGTACTGCAAGTTTTTGCCAAAGAAATTAGACATTAAATAAAAATCACATATATACTGTAAAGTGAGAAGCATTACATCTCTATTCACAAAAGACATAATTTTGTATATATACATATAAAAAAAAATCACACTGAAAAACTGTTTTCGCTTAATCTTGAAACCTGTTCTCAATCTAGTTCTGTACCTCCAAAATAAAAGTTTCTCAATTCATAATCCCTAAATTCAAAGGCATTCTTCTGAATACAGAAAATAATTACATATACATGCATTTTAAAGTACTAGTAAGGGAAAGTAAATACTATTACACTAGGAAAAGAAGGCATACTTTAAGACAGAGGGTGAAAACAACAAAATAAAACAAGATAAAAACAGAATGAGTCAGAATGTGAAAAGTTAATTTTAAATACTGTGTAGACCATGCTTCTCAAATTATATATAGGGACAGTTGCTTTTTGTTTTGGCGGGATTTTGTTCGTTTGTTTTTAAATTCCAATTCAAAACAGACTAATGCTTTACAATAAATTGCTAGAAAATACAGTGAAAAGCACCTATACTCTATTCAATGGTCTATACTCTATATTCAACAAGGCAAGCCCTCAATCACACAATTGGATATCACAGCATTACTACACTGAGATGAGTTTCTTAACACTTCAACATCTGCACTTAACATATTACAGACTTGTAAATAAATAGCTGAAAAACTAGCACCAGTCTGTAGCTTCATTCTGAGTAGCAGTAGTATTGACTGGGAAGAATGATGCAGAGGTTCTGGTATATAGGCTGAGTGTCAATGGTTTGGACCTAACAGAAGCAGAAGATGTTAAGAAGAGGCGGCAAGAATACATAGAAGAACTGTACAAAAAAGATCTTCACGTCGCAGATAATCACAATGGTGTGATCACTCATCTAGAGCCAGATCCTGGAATGTGAAGTCAAGTGGGCCTTAGAAAGCATCACTATGAACAAAGCTACTGGAGGTGATGGAATTCCAGTTGAGCTGTTTCAAATCCTGAAAGATGATGCTGTGAAAGTGCTGCACTCAATATGGCAGCAAATTTGGAAAACTCAGCAGTGGCCACAGGACTGGAAAAGGTCAGTTTTCATTCCAATTCCAAAGAAAGGCAATGCCAAAGAATGCTCAAACTACCACACAATTGCACTCATCTCACACGCTAGTAAAGTAATGCTCAAAATTCTCCAAGCCAGACTTCAGTAATACGTGAACCGTGAACTTCCTGATATTCAAGCTGGTTTTAGAGAAGGCAGAGGAACCAGAGATCAAACTGCCAACATCCGCTGGATCATGGAAAAAGCAAGAGAGTTCCAGAAAAACATCTATTTCTGCTTTATTGGCTATGCCAAAGCCTTTGACTGTGTGGATCACAATAAACTGTGGAAAATTCTGAAAGAGATGGGAATACCAGACCACCTCACCTGCCTCTTGAGAAATCTGCATGCAGGTCAGGAAGCAACAGTTAGAACTGGACATGGAACAACAGACTGGTTCCAAATAGGAAAAGGAGTACGTCAAGGCTGGATATTGTCACCCTGCTTATTTAACTTACATGCAGAGTACATCATGAGAAACACTGGACTGGAAGAAACACAAGCTGGAATCAAGATTGCCGGGAGAAATATCAATAACCTCAGATATGCAGACGACACCACCCTTATGGCAGAAAGTGAAGAGGAACTAAAAAGCCTCTTGATGAAAGTGAAAGAGGAGAGTGAAAAAGTTGGTTAAAGTTCAATATTCAGAAAACGAAGATCATGGCATCCAGTCCCATCACTTCATGGGAAATAGATGGGAAAACAGTGGAAACAGTGTCAGACTTTATTTATTCAGGTAACACACGTGAAATGTTTGGTCCAGCACCTGTCACATGTAAGTGTTCAAAAATATTAACTCTTATTTCTATACATGATAGATGCTTCTATAAACAATTCCATTCTTTAAAAATTTCCAAAAGATAGAGAAGAGATAGACCCACATCTAAAATGTACTTTGTGTTCAAGGTCAAACTATTTGTTAAGTTTAGAATGCTAACAATTTCTGAGAATGCCAATGTTCATCTAAAGGAACATATCTAAATTCTAAAATCAATCCCCAAATAATATTTAGACTAGTTCAATTTTTTCATTATTCTAAACAACACTGCAGTGTTTAGACACACTCATCCACTTAGTTCCTCAGGCGAAAAAATACTAAGAAACGGAAGTATTGGTTTCAAAGCATATACACGTGTACATTTAAAATTTTCACATTTAATGAAGCCCTCTAATTTACACTTGGCCAGCAATGTATGAGAAAATCTCCTTCCATTATGTCTTGACAATGCCCTTTACAATTTTCTCCCAATTTCATACATTTTTAACAGTTCATAAATTAAGGAAATTAACTCCTTTAAACATGTTGCAAATGTTTCTTAGCTGTTTGTCTTTTGATTCTGTTAATGACAGATTTTACCATTAGAAATTTTAAGTGTTTTATAAAGGCAAATTTATCCAACATTTCTACGGTAATTTCTAACTTTAAGTTTTAAGAGCTGTCTTCTCTATCCCAATATTGCAAATATATGTATTTAATTTGCCTTCCTTTTTATACTGAAGAATCTAAGTAATGTAGAACATACTCTGCTAAAAGGTATGAAGTAGTGATCTATATATGCTTTTTATCCAAATGAACATTCTTTCTTCTTAATCTTTATCTAAACCACCATTTAATGTAGTGGTCACATGAGTTCCTTCTGCAGCAAAGAGAACCATCCCTTTTAACATTCTTTTTAAATACACCTATTCCTGACTATAAAAGATGTGCCAATCTTTCCCAGAGAAAAATATAAAATTTTCTTTTATGAACTTTAAGCAAAGCCTAATTAAATAAATGGAGACTCCTTGAGATAGGAAGAATATAGCTGACCCTTGAAAAATACAGGTTTGAACAGTGCAAGTCCATTTACACATGAATTTTTTTCAGAAGTAAATGCTACAGCACTACACAGTCCATAGTTGAATCTGCAGACGTAGAACCAGGAATGTGGAAGACCAACTAAAGTCACACGTTGATCTTCAACTGTGCAGAGGGTTGGTGCCCTAAACCTTTATGCTGTCTTAGGGTCAACTGTAGATATACCACAGACGTCAATCTCCTTTAAATTAAACGTATGGATTCAAGGCCATCCAGTTTTTAAAATCCTAACGATATTTACAAAATTTAATTGATTTTTAAATTCATATGGAGAAGCAAATCAACAGAACACTAAAAGATTTATATCAGTATGCTGTGGCTGCTGTGACAAATTAAGAGCCACAAACTCAGTATTCTGTTTCATCCTCTCCTCTGTGTCTATCTACAAGTCAGTTTATTCTGTTAGGTATGTTGGGGGAGGGGTGGTATATACTTCAAACATGAAACGCTGTGCTCACTGATTCATAAGTTTTTTGAAAATCAGATGTTACATAAGAGTCATGAGTTCTTTCAATAATGGTGAAAATTATATGATAGCTTCTGCCATAATGCCATAAGCATTCTTCATTTAACATCCTATTTTTTTGCTTTTATTTTTCTGTTTCACACAGGACAAATTTTAGATTTTGAGCCAATTTTTTGCACAAGTAATTAAGATAACCCAAGGGGGTTCTTTCTGATACTGACTTTAACGGTTTTTTCTATTCTTCATTGAAAGGAAGTTGTTCCAAGAGCAGCTATGCTCTCCTCGTACTAATATATTCATTCATGAATTACATAATATTTACTGAGCACCTAATTCATGTTGGGCACTATCTGAGGTTAGGGATACAAAGCTTAAGAGACACACTTTTACTCTCAGGAAGGTTGTAAGATATAGGCACGCAAATAAGTAATTACATTGTAGTAAAATAACCAAATTACTAGAAGTAAATAGGAAAAGTTCCTATACCTACTGGATAACAGAGAAGGCTTCAGCAAAGCTCTACAGGTTTCCCGCTATTCTTAAGGAAGAGGTTTTAAGGCTGAAGGCTTTCACGTGTAAGCATAATTCTTATCCCCTGCTTTTCTTTGAATACAGCTGCCATCTTACACTGTTTAGGTGCCTTTTTGATAGCATCTGGTCTACTTTTTCATTGCACCAGTGGGCATCCCAGAAGTCTTATTACCACTCATATTCACGGAGTACTACTTTCACATACAGCATACCTAATTCAAAATTGGTTTGTAAGTAATAGTGATATTTTCTAAAAATGGATTAATGCATGCATCCAAACCATATTAGGTTTTCAACTTAGAGTTCATACAAAGTCTACTTCTATAGTAACTGTCCCTCCAAACTGTAGTTTTGAAATCCAATAGGTGGGATTATTATTTTGTTGCTGATGTTTCTTTCTTTCTTCCTTTCTCCTTCTTATTCTTAGTAAGAAGGTTAAAAGAAATGGGCTATTGATTATGTACAGTAAATACCATTACCAAAAGCATAGGCATTGCAGAAAGTGATTTCTAATTCCATATAAATGAAATGTAAAATACCAGAGAGGGGTAACAAGAAGTTGAAGAAACTGAGACTAAGATAAAATTTTCTTTTTCTACCACATTGTCAAAGTTTTATGTCTTAGTGAAAGATGGTGATGTCACTTATATGAATAGAGAAAAAAATTATAGACATATATTTGTAGACATTTGATCTTGTCTGTTAGAATAGATCTAACAAACATACTAATTGGCTATTTTTCTATTTTCTTCAAAATCTATTTCTACTACATGACTTTTCTAAAAGAGACATTAGATAATATAGGAACATATGCATATACACAAATTGTGATTGAACTCAGATAATAAGTTTTAACTAAAAAAAAAAAGTATGCTTTCTTTTCTAAGACACTATAAACTTGTAACTCAACATGTTTCTCTTTTCACTTTGGCTGCCAGGAAATCTAAGAATCAAGTTCAATGCCTTATAGCTATAACCAGCTCATCTCTGGAACCTGATAATGTTACCTTTAAGTAATGGCTATTCAGCTGTTTATCACTAATTGTTCTAGTCTACATTTTATTCAGTCCTATAAGCCGCACAAAATTCTTTGGATGGAACAAAATCCTTAATAAGAGAAGTGTTAATGCAAAAATACCAAAAAAAAAAAATTGGTATATTATGGAACAGTTTGGTTTACTAACCAAATTATTTACATAAACAATGTTACTGATTAATCTGCTCAGTATATCACTTCTTCATAAATACACAAAGATAAAATGTTTCAAGTAAACATCAAACTAAAGGATATAGAGTTTATACAAATTAAAGAATAATAAAAAGTCTAATCACATGTATATAGGATTACTAACTTTGCATATCAAATCCTAAAAACATATTTAAATATCAACTTATATAATCGGCTCCAGCGTCATCCACCTCATTAGAACTGATTCAAATGTATTCTTTTTAATAGCTGAGTAATACTCCATTGTGTATATGTACCACAGCTTTCTTATCCATTCATCTGCTGATGGACATCTAGGTTGCTTCCATGTCCTGGCTATTATAAACAGTGCCGCAATGAACATTGGGGTACACGTGTCTCTTTCAATTCTGGTTTCCTTAGGTGGGGGTCGGGATTGGGAGTTCATGTATACTCGTGGCTGATTCATGTCAATGTATAGCAAAATGAATACAGTATTGTAAAGCAAAACAAACTAAAAAAATAAAAATTAATTAAAAATAAATTTAAATAAATAAATAAATAAATAAAAAATAAAATAAAATAAATATCAACTTAGTTTATTTTTATAAGCAGTTTACAGTTCACAGTGACTCCTATACATTTTCAGATTTCCAGGCATATCTGTTCCAAGTTAAGCTATACCACTTTCAAGTTATTTACTTAATGAACATAAGCAATACTTGTTTCTGTCTTTATATATTACTTTTTATATCTAATGAACACTAGTTTCTCATTTTCCTGATTTAAGATATTTTAACCCAACGTTCTTTTTGAAAACATTGATATATTCAGATTAGAGAACAATTAAATATTTTTCACAGATATAATCAATAGTCAACTAATCATAAATTTCTTCTCTAAATATAAAAATGTTTAATAGTAGGGGCCAAGCTGCATGGCGGGGAGAAGGCAATGGCAACCCACTCCAGTACTCTCGCCTAGAAAATCCCATGGGCAGAGGAGCATGGTAGGCTGCAGTCCATGGGTTCGCTAATAGTCGGACACGACAGCAACTTCACTTTCACTTTTCACTTTCATGCATTGGAGAAGGAAATGGCAACCCACTCCAGTGTTCTTGCCTGGAGAATCCCAGGGACGATGGAGCCTGGTGGGCTGCTGTCTAGGGTTCACTCTGGGGTCACACAGAGTGAACATGACTGAAGCGACTTAGCAGCAAGCTGCATGGCTAGGAATCCAATTTTTAGTCTCATTCATTTAGGAGAACTTATTATCAGCATCTGATGCCCAAAGTTTTGAAAACTGTTTGTGTTTCAGAGGTTTTTCTGTTCTTTGGTTTATATGTTTCAAGCATGTATGGACATCAGATAGGGAAAGTCATTCCTGACAGATGGCAAACAAAGGACGTACACCTTTGACAGCTCCAGTTTACTGACTTAAGAGTTACAGGCCATGGTGAGAGGAAAGGGAATCCAGGCAGAGCCAGTGGAAACTGAGTTGAGAAGATGAGCTGACAATCCAAGGAAACCAAGGTAATCAGAGTCCACATGACAAAAGTACCAAGATGAAAGAGCCATCCTAGGAAGACCCTAGAAGACTGGAGAAGGTCTCCCTTCAGCCTGAGCATAAACACGTGCAAGGAAACTTGCCAAGACAGGAAAAAGAACTATGTGAGGGGATATGAGAGAACAGTGCCAGAGGCTCACATAAGCTGGGGAACAGTGCCTGTTCCCAAGAGCTGGGCTACGAAAAAACCCCTCATACCTGTACGGCACATAATTACCCTTAGATGGATCCACTCAACAAACTCTAAAGGCAAGACTTGAAACAATCAAACTATTTTCAAGTAATTTAACATCATCTCAGTAAAAAGCTCAAGAATTTACAGAAATATAAAAATACCCTGAAGCTAAGAAGGTAAAATTCACAAAGAGACATCCAAAGATAACTCAGCATTTAAAGAAGCAGGAAAAACAACCCAGGATGAGAAGAATAACCAACAGACAGAAACTGACCCAGAATAGATAGAGATGTTAGAATGAGCAGAAAATATTACAGAGGGTATTTTACTTGTATTCTATATGTTCAAGAAGCTAAGAAAATATACAGATGATATAATTTTATATGTACATACAGAAACACATATACAAAGAACTAGATAAAAACTACAATATCTGAGATGAAAAATAAACCAGTGGGATGGCAGACTAATATAGCAAAAGAAAAGACTCATGAATTTGAAGAGTAGCTATAGGAACTACCCAAGATAAAACACAGAAAAAAGAATCTTAAAAAAAATGTAAAGAATATCAGTTCTTTTTCAAATGCTATAAGACCTTCCAATATAATACTTCCTAATAGATGAGCCTGATATTAATACCTTTTTATATGCCAATAAGTAAAACAAAAAGATAAAAGGGAGGGGAGAAATAACTGGGAAAAAATGGCCCAAAAGTTTACCAACTTATGAAAATGCTAAACCTACAAATCTAAGCATCTTGATGATTCTATGGCAAGAAATATTGAGAAAACTACACCACTGCATATCATAATCAAATTGTTCAAAACAAGTGAAGAGAAATAACACATTATTGAGCACTGATCAGAGATGTATTAATGCCACAGGCATTAGTTTTAGCAAAAATTCCATGCTCACTAATGTGTTAAAAGTAGCCAGAAAAAAAGAGAAAAAAGAAGATATATACAGAGTAAGATAAGGGGAAAGCAGACTTCTTATCAGAAACAATGCAAGCAAAAAGACAGCGGAGCAAAATCTTTATTTAAAGGACTAAGGAGAAAAGCCATCAACCTAGAATTCTAATTGCAGCAAAACATCTTTCAAATAAGAAAGCAAAATATAGATTTTGAGATTAAAAAAGTAAAGAATCCATCACCAGCAGAGCATCATTACACAAGAAATGTTAAAGGAAATCCAACAAAAACAAAATGATGCTGGATGGATAGAAATATCTCTGCAAAGGAATGAAGAGCACTGAAAATGGCACTACATGGGTAAATATGTATCTTTTTCTTCATTATTTAGAAGTCCTTAAAAGATAACTGGTTGTTTAGACAAAATCTATAAGTAAATGTATGATCAAAAAAGTATAAAGTCCGGGAAGACAAATGAAAGTAAACTCTTGTAAAGTTCTTATACAAGAAGTAGTACATTATAGTACTTAAATAGTAAATAGACCCTGGAAAGTTGAAAATATTTATTATAAATCTTAAATCAACCAGTAAAATATTAAAAGATTACAGCTAATTAAGATAATAAATGAAAAAGGTAAAAAAAGCATACATTTATTCAACTAATACAAAAAAAGGGCAAAAAAAGAGAACTATGAAAAGTTAGATGGTGGCTTCCTGGTTGCTGAGACGATAAAGCGTCTGTCGACAATGTGGGTTCGAGCCCTGGGTCGGGAAGATTCCCTGGAGAAGGAACCGGCAACCCACTCCAGTACTCTTGCCTAGAAAATCCCATGGACGAGGAGCTTGGTGCAGGCTACAGTCCATGGGGTCACAGAGTCGGGCACGACTGAGCAACTTCACTTTCACTTTTCATGAAAGGATAAGCCAAATAGAAAAATGCAAGATAAAAGACACAAATTTAAATCAAACTCAAATCAATAACGACTTTAATTGTACATCATCCAGTTCTAAATGATAAGTTATTGGTCTGAATCTGAACAGAACATTTAAGAGTAAGAAGACTAAATCACTAATCAAAAGCATCCCAACAAAGAAATATCCAGAACCAGATGGCTTCAATGGTGAATTCTACCGAACACTCTCATTTGCTACAGCATAGGCAGACTCTGAGGGCATTATGCTAAGTGAAACGACAGAGAAAGAAATACTGTATGATCTCATTTACACGTGAAATCTAAAAAACCAAACTCAAACAAACAGATCAGAATGGTGGTTGAGGCAGTGAGTAAGAGGGTGAAAAGGTATAAATTTTTAGTTATAAATAAGTTCTGGGAATGTAAGGTGCAGCATAGTGACAAAGAAAAAAAGAAAAAAAAAGTCATCCATATATCTTAACTAAAAGGCCAAGATTACATTATATCAAAAATTAAGATTCAAACATATATGCTGGCTCCAAAAAAATCTTCTTTATATAAATGTAACAAAACAAATAGATTAAAACCAGAAAAACATATATCCTAGTAATGCTAGTCAATGAAAGCAGAAGTGTATATCACTATTAAAGTAGATTCCAGAGCAAAGGTTATTACCACAGATACAGATCATTTCATAAGGCAAAAGAAGTCAATTTATAAAGAGGAGATAATAATCCCAAATGTTGAGAAACCTAATAACATAGCTTCAAAATACATTAAGCAAAATCTGATAGAACTCAAAAAGAAAGAGACAAACCCCCAATTATAGTCAGAAATTTCATATCCCCACGTTCAATAATTCATAAAACAAGATGAAAGAAATTCAGCAAGGATACAGGAGACTTGAACAGAACTATCAAACAACTTGTCCTGAAACTTTTCAACACTCCACCAACAACAGCAGAATATATACTGTTTTCAAGTGAATATGAAACATTTATCAAGTTAAAACATATTCTGGGCTATCAAATTTCAATAAATTTTGAAGTCACAAAACACATGTTTTCTGACAATAATGAAATTATAGCAGAAATCAATAACAGAAAGATATCAGGATACTCCGCCAATATTTGAAGCTAAAGAACACACAGGTTTAATAACCCATAGATCAAAGAAGAAACCAAAAGAGAAATCAGAATGCATTTTGGACCTAGATGAAAATGAAACTATAAAATACCGTAATTTGTGGGACACTGTTTAGAGAAAATTTCTATCAACATATGAATACATTATAAAGAAAAAAGGTCTCAAATTAATAACCTGTTTACACTTAAAGAAACTAGAAAAAGAGCAAATTAAACTAAAACTAAGCAGGAAAAAGAAATAATAAAGACCAAAGCAGAAATCTATTAAATAAAGAAAATCAATGAAGTCACAAACTGGTTCTTTTAGAAAATCAGTAAAAGTGATAAGCATCCAGCCAGACTGATTAGGAAAAAAAGATAAATTTATCAATATTAGGAATGAGGTATGACATCATCACAGATTCTATAGGTATCAAAGAACAATAGGAAGCATTATGAACAACTTTATACCTATAAATCTGACAACTTAATATGAAATAAGAAAATTCCTTGAAAGACACAAACTTGTTTCAAGAAGAAACATATAACCCAAACAGCCCTCTACCTATTAAAGTAGTTAAAAACCTTCCCTCCAAGAAAACTGTGTATCTAGATGGCTTCTTTGGTGAAGTTTACCAAATGTTCACGGAAAAAAAAAAAAAATGATACAAATTTTCTATGAACAATTTCCAGAAAACTAAAAAGAAAGGAATGTTTCTCAATTAATACTATAAGGCTAACATTATGTTAAAAAAAAAGCAAAAACACTACAAAAAAAGTAATATCCCCCATAAACATAACTACAAAATTACAAACATTCTAGCATATAAAATCCAACGTTAATGAAAATGACAAGATGTCACAATTAACTTAGGCTTACAGAGGACTGCAGAGTTGACCCAACATTTGAAAATCCATACTGGAATTTATCATATTAACAAAAAGAGGGACTTCCTTGGTGGTCCACGGGTTACTTTAGACTTTGCCTCCCAGTGCAGGGGTTGTGGGCTCAATCCCTAGTCCAGGAGTTAAGACCCCACACGACTCAAGGCCAAAAAAAATAGAACATAAACAACAGAAGCAATACTGTAACAAATTCAATAGAGACTTTTAAAAAAGTTAACAACAAAACCTTTAAAAAACAAAATGAAAAAAAAAATTTAAAGACCTGTTAACCTCAACAGAAACAGAAAAAAGCATTTGACATATCTAGTATCCATTCTTGATGAAAACTCTCAGCAAACTGAAAGAGTAAGACTTTCTCAATATGACAAAGAACATTATTCAAAAGCCTACAATGAACATGACTTTCTATGGTTAGTTTAAAAACAGGTCACCTTACCCTTCAGATCAATAAAAAGACAAGGATATCCACTCTCACCACTTCTATTCTACACTGTACTAGAAATTCCAGTAAGTGCAATAAAACAAGAAAAAGATACAAAGGCATCCAGATTAAAAAGACTTAAAGACTGTATTAATGAGTTCATGTATGTAAAAGATTCAATGAAATCTATAAAATACTAATAGAATGAGTGAATTCAGCACAGCTTCAGGATATAAGCTCAATATATAAAAATCAACTGTATTTTACTAACAATCAGAAATAGTCATGAAGATATAATTTACAAGGATATAAAAAGTACAAAATATTTAGGGATAACTGACAAAAGATGCATTTAAGACCTGTAGATTAAAAAATACAAAACACTGCTAGGGAAATTAAAGGAGGTCTATATAAAATGAAGAAACATACCTTCTTCACGAGTCAGAGAAATTATTACTGTCAATTTTTCCCAAACTGACCTACAGATTCATCACAATCTCATTCCCAGCAAAATTTTTTATTTATTCATTCATTTATTTAGAAATTGACAAGCTAATCTTATGGAAAGTTAAAAGACAAGGCATGGCTCCCCTCTCACACCAAAAAATAAAAACAAACCTTTGGAAAGGAAGAAAAAAGTTGGAGGGTCTACACCGTCTAATTTCAAGATTTACTATCAAGTTATAATAACAACAACAATAAAAAGCACTGTGGTATAGGCAGCAACACAGATAAGCAGATCACCAGAACAAAACAGTCCCAAAATAGTTCTATATGTATAGAGACAACTGAATTTTGGAAAAAGTACAAAGGCAATTCAGCAGAGAAAGGAAAGTCTTTTTCAACAAATGGTGCTAGAACACTTGGAGATCCATACGCAAAAAAAAAAAAAAAATCCTTCCATATCTCAAACTATATTCACAGCTAACTCAAGATGGATCACAGACATAGATCCTAAAATGATAAAGCTCTAGAAGAAAGCATAGGAGAAAATTTTTATGATCTTGGACTTAGGCAAAGGTTTCAGATACAAACTATATAAGAAAAAGTTGATATATGAACTTAATCAAAATTAAGACTTCCTATTCCTTCAAATAAAATGTTAAGTGAATTAAAAGATAATATCTAAAAAACACTCTGCAAATCATGTATTTGATAAAGTACTTATATACAGAATACAGGGTTTCCCAGGTGGCGTTAGTGGTGGTAAAGAACCCGCCTGCCAATTCAGGAGACATGCAGGTTCGACTCTTGGGTGGGGAAGATCCCCTGGAGGAGGGCACAGGAACCCATTCCAGTATTCTTGCCTGGAGAATGTCATGGACAAAGGAGCCTGGCGGGCTACAGTCCATAGGATTGCAGAGTCAGATGTGACTGAAGTGACTTGGCACACATACAGAATATATTCAGAATCTTCAAAACTAAGTAAGAATGCAAACAGTTCAATTTAAAAACAAGTGAAAGATTTGAACTTGATTTCATCAAAGAAGTCATATACAATGGCAAATAAGCACATGAAAAGAAGTTCAGTGTTATCAGATATCAAGGAAACAGTAACTGCCAAAGCCTGTGAGTGTGTGGATCACAATAAACTGTGGAAAATTCTGAAAGAAATGGGAATACCAGACCACCTGACCTGCCTCTTGAGAAACCTGTATGCAGGTCAGGAAGCAAGTCAGAACTGGACATGGAACAACAGACCAGTTCCAAATAGGAAAAGGAGTACATCAAAGCTGTATATTGTCACCCTGCTTATTTAACTTATACGTAGAGTACATCATGAGAAATGAGGGGCTGGAGGAAGCACAAGCTGGAATCAAGACTGCTAGGAGAAATGTCAATAACCTCAGATATGCAGAGGACACCACCCTTATGGCAGAAGAACTAAAGAGTCTCTTGATGAAAGTGGGCTTCCCTGGTGGCTCAGACAGTAAAGCGTCTGCCTGCAATGTGGGAGACCCGGGTTCGATCCCTGGGTCAGGAAGATCCTCTGGAGAAGGAAATGGCCACCCACTCCAGTATTCTTGCCTGGAAAATCTCATGGATGGAGCCTGGTAGGCTACAGTCCATGGGGTCACAAAAAGTCGGACACGACTGAGTGACTTCACTTCACTTCCAGATGAAAGGGAAAGAGGAGAGTGAAAAAGCTGGCTTCAAGCTCAACAATTCAGAAAACGAAGATCATGGCATCTGGTCCCATCACTTCAGGAAAATAGATGGGGAAACAGTGGAAACAGTGTCAGATTTTATTTTTGGGGGCTCCAAAATCACTGCAGATGGTGACTGCAGCCATGAACTTAAAAGACGCTTACTCCTTGGAAGGAAAGTTATGACCAACCTAGACAGCATATTAAAAAGCAAAGACATTTCTTTGCCAACAAAGGTCCGTCTAGTCAAGGCTATGGTTTTTCCTGTGGTCATGTATGGATGTGAGAGTTGGACTATAAAGACAGCTGAGTGCTGAAGAACTGATGCTTTTGAACTGTGGTTTGGAGAAGACTCTTGTGAGTCCCCTGGACTGCAAGGAGATCCAGCCAGTCCATTCTAAGGGAGATCAGTCCTGGGTGTTCATTGGAAGGACGAAGTTGAAGCCAAAACTCCAATACTTTGGCCACCTGATGCAAAGAGCTGACTCATTTGAAAAGACTCTGATGCTGGGAAAGATTGAGGGCAGGAGAAGGGGATGAGATGGTTGGATGGTATCACCGACACAATGGACGTGGGTTTGGGTAAACTCAGGGAGTTGGTGATGGACAGGGAGGCCTGGCATGCTGCAGTTCATGGGGTCGCAAAGCGTCGGACACAACTGAGCGACTGAACTGAACTGACAAGAAAAAGAAATACCATATCAGGTGGTGTTGGTGCATTTCTACAGAACTCTGATATACTGATTCTGAGACTGCAAATTGGTTAAAAAAAAACACAAAAACCAAGAAACAGTACATTTATTTTTAAAAAGAATACAAATGCCATAGGATTCATCCATTTCATTCCTAAGTATTGACTCCAAGAGAAAAGAAAGCATATGTCTACACAGTAGGTGTACCTCACAGCAATTTTACATGTAATAGTCCGAAACTCAAAACCCACATGTTCATCAACACGTGACCAGGACAATCAAATGATAGCATATCCATACAATAAAAGCGGTAAGAGCAATGTATTATAGACACATCATCACACAACAAATAGAGGAATTTCAAAGTGTGCTGAGTAAAAGAAACCAATCCAAAAAAGTAAGCACTGTTAATTCCATGTATATGTTATGCATGGGCCTCCCAGGTGGCACAGTGCCAACGCAGGACATGTCAGAGATGTGGATTTGATCCCTGGGTTGGGACCATCCCCTGGAGTAGGAAATGGCAACCCACTCCGTATTCTCGCCTGGGAAGTCCCATGGACACAGAAGCCTGGCGGGCTACAGTCCAAGGGGTCACAAAGAGTCACACACACACACACACACACACACACACACACCACACACACACACACCACACCCACCCACCCACACACGTGTATATAAAAGATACAAACTAATGTAGAGGAGAACAGATCAATGGTTGCCCAGGGGTAGGATGGCAGGCAAGTAAGGGTGAGAGGAAGGATTACAAAGGGGCAAAAGGAAACTCTGGGACATTACAGATGTCATTTGTTTTCTTGATTATCCGACTATATTCCTAATCATGATGTCATGATGGCTTCACAAAGTGTATGTACGTCAAGAAGTATTCAATTAGGCCTAGTGTTCACAGCAGCATTATTTACAATTGCCAAGATATGGAAGCAATCTAAGTGTCCATTAATGGATGAAGGAATAAAGAAGATGTGGTGTATATAATACAACAGAACACTACTTAGCCATAGAAAAGAATGAAATTTTGGCATTTGAAGCAACATGGACGGACTTGGAGGGTATTACACTAAGTGAAATAAGTCAGAGAAGGACAAATATTGAGATATCACTTGTATGTGGAATCGAAAAAATAAAACAAACCAGCAAATGTAACAAAAAAGGAAGTAAACTCACAGAGAACAAAGCAGTAGTTACCAGTGAGCAGAGGGAAGGGGAGAGGGGCAAGACAGGGGTACAAGATTGAGAGGTACAAACTACTATGCATAAAATAAGCTAAAAGGACATATTGCATAACATGGGGAATATGGCCAATTTTATAACTACAAATGGAGTATAACCTTTAAAAACTGAATCACTATATTGTACACCTGTAACGTATACAATATTGTCTATCACCATACTTCAACTTTTTAAAAAATATTCAATTATATGCTTTAAATTTGTGTGACATATCATTTATCAATTACACCTCAATAACGTTACTAGAAAGAAGGAGCCAAAATTGATTAGCTAGGTAAGCACTTACCTTTTTTTAAGCCAAGAAGACTGTTACCGTACCATACAAGAAAATTAACATTTAGTCAGTATCCATTATATGCTAAGCATTATGTTAGCCACTTGTTAGATATTAAGTTATGTGCTTAGTGTAATTTCTTAAGGCCATTCGTTGGGGGAAAAAAGGAGGGGATGGGGCAGAGCAAGATGATAGTATGAAACTTTAGCAATTAGACAAGGTTTTATTTCTAGTCTGTAATAATTCTAATTTCCAGTTCTAAAAATCAAATATACAACGTTATCAATAAACACAGTAGATTTAAATCTAAATCCTCCAAGTTCTATAAATTCAGCTGGAATTGTCCTTCAGTGGGAATACATGGCAGGACAAAGGTTTACATGCTTAAATTATGTTCTCATATACTGGTAAGCCTGAGAAGGCAATGGCACCCCACTCTAGTACTCTTGCCTGGAAAATCCCAAGGACGGAGGAGCCTGGTGGGCTGCAGTCCATGGGGTCGCTAAGAGTTGGACATGGCTGAGCAATTTCACTTTTCACTTTCATGCATTGGAGAAGGAAATGGCAACCCATTCCAGTATTCTTGCCTAGAGAATTCCAGGGATGGGGTCGCACAGAGTCAGACACGACTGAGGCGACTTAGCAGCAGCAGCAGCAGCATATTGGTAAGCAATGAATTTTAAAAATACCCTTAGTGAATGGCAGTTTAATTTAAAGGTTAAAAATAGTTTAGATGGGATCAAAAAAAAAATCAAAATCCTGTGCAACTGGGAATACACTATTCTGCAAACTAGTTTCCTTACAGTGATTATGTATTAATAAAACCTGCAGTTAACTTGTAAAAAGGATTTGAAGTTGCTCTCCCATCTACAAAATGGGAGACCCCTAAGACATCTTTCAGTCTTTGCAGTTCTACTCTCCCCTACGCATCTACTTAGGAATTACACTAATTATCTTTCAAAGTCACTGTGACCACTCAGAAATACAGAATATTTAATTCAATTAACTAATGTTAGAACCAAGTATAGTACTTAGAGGTCCATGTTTTTTGTTCTACATTTAACAAGGTTTACTTCAGCACTATTGCCATTTGAAGCTGGAATACTGTTGTGAGGGATTATCCTGAGCATTTCAAGATGTTCGGCTGACCTGCCACCCACTAGATGCCAGAAGCATGTCTCCATAGTTGTGACAATCAACAGGGTCTCCAGACATGCTCATTGTCCTCAGGGGAGCAAAACAGTCCCTGTTGAGAATTATTGTCCTAAAATGAGTGCAGTATCTCTCTATATGGACCTCCTTCATTCACAGGGCAGGGAGTCTGAAAACAGAGTCCTCCATTTTAAAGTTCTTAAGAACATTTTAAATGATTATAGATAGTATATGCCCCTTTAAAAAAATAATAAATTACTAAAAAGCAAAGTTTTTTTTTTTTTTTTTTAAACAAACACTGTTTGTTTTCAAACTGAGAAAGCTAGGCCCTACAAAATACCTGATACCTATGACCTCTTCATTCAGACCATGTGTCCAGGGTGGAAAAAAAAAAAACTTTTAAGGCCAAAGAAGTATAAACAAACCATTCCTTAACTAACGAACTGTGGCAATTAATTTAGAAAATGTCAATACTCTATTGGAATTCAACTTTAGACCTCTGCCATTACCCAACCTACATCTTGTCCTAACTAGGTTATCAAGTATCATTGTCCTCAATTTCAAACTGCCATTATCTGTGGTAAATCTCCTACACATTAACTTTCCCTGTCACAGTCTCCTAGCCAAATTTTTTCTTCAATGGCTTAACTCCCAAGTGAAATGAAAATAAAAAGATCACAATGTCAACTGTGTCTAGAAAATTTGTGTTTTCTTGAAAAAATCTCTCTTTACATTGCTAAACTGGACGTAATCGCTTTCTTACTATTACACAAGAATAAATATAATTTACTTGGGATACAGATTTGCTGCCATAAATGCAGAAAGAGTAAATAACAAACTGGAGACATGAAATCTGGGTTCCGGTTCTGCCTCCTAGTACTTGGATGACCAGGTAACAGTCCCAAACTTCAGCTCTCTTAGTTGTAAAAAATGCAGAATAATTTAACTAACTCTAAAGTTATTGTGTGGACCAGTTACCACTTATATGAAATAACTCTGTACACAGTAAAGTGTCATACAAAGGTTGAGTACTGGTAGTATCCTGTTGGTGTGAGTAAATCACATAGTAGTGAAACATGCACCTCAAATAAAAGAAACTTACTTCACTGAATAAACGTCACTTTTCAAAAGGAACGTTCTTTACGGAGAGGCTTGAGATGATAAACCTCGGACTAGGATTCAGGCATCTGAGTTCTAAACTCAGTTCTGCCATTAATTCTCTGTATCAACAAAGGCAAACTATCCTGTTCACCTCAAATTTCGTATAAAAAGATCCAAGTTCTGGACCAGTTGTTCCATAAGTACTGTTACAGCCTACTGGCCCACGAAATTACCAAGTGGGCCAAAATGAGTGGGTTAAACTCATTTAACCCTATATCCACAATTCAAGAGTAGTTCGGTCGGACGCAAAAGAGAAGATAACAGGCGGTAAGAAAATTTTACTTTAAAATAGAATGCTGTATGATTCTCCAAAAGAAAATGAAGCTATAAACTACCTTGTTTTCTAAAATTAATCATAGCTCTCCCTCTAAATGATAGTAATTATAAGCAAGGTGCATTAACAAGGGCGGGGCTCTTTCCAACAAGCTTTTAGGGAACCACCCACTTCCCAAAGAGGTGTAACTGCTTCCTCCTTGCCCTCCTTAGCCAAGAAACTTGAAAGATTAGGGTTTACATTGTCTTGAGTTTTTTTTCTTTTCACTTGGGTGGGGATGGCGGTAGTCATCTGACAAACATATCCTATAAACACCATTATCTGCAACAACAAGTCTCCAGAAAGTCTAAAAATAACCTAAGTTGTTGAGTAGTGTTTTTAAAACAGTTCGGGCTATTCACTCAAAACGAGGTAACCCTGTGTGTGATTAGCGTTTGCCAACTACCAAGTGTTCCCTTCCCCAAATTATCCGCCCTCCCGCGTCTCCATAGAGGCGATGCCTCGCCCTCCACTAGCGCATCGCGCCAGGGCCGGAGGGAGAGTCCCCAGGGGCTCCCAGGAGAGGGAAGGCCGAGCAACCCAGGCCTCCAGACGCCGTCACCCCTCGCCCCTCACCAATGACGATGCGCAGGTGCTTGAGGCGGGTCAGCGCGTCCTTCTTGGTGTCCAGCACCTTCTGGGTAGACTTCTTCACGTCCCCGTGCGGCTTCTTGGAGAACATCCTGCCGCCGCCACGGCGACTCCGGCCCCCTCCCGGCCAGGTCAAAGCGGCGGAAAGTGGAGGGAGTGGGCGGGGAGGAGACTAGTGCGAGCGGCTCATTCACTCCCCAGCCTTGCGGGCCCCGGCGCGGTCGACTCCTCCCAGACCAAGGCCAGGGCCGCCACCTCCACCCGACTCGCGCGGCGTCTGCAAGGCACCTTCGGCTTTAGCTCCAATATGGCGGCTCCCTTCTTCCAGTTCTGCACGGAGGGACGGAGACCCAGGCGGGTCGCCCGCCGCCGCCGCCGCTGGCCGCCACAGGCCAGGGCCGGGCACCCAGGACCCGTAGCGGCGGAGCTGCGGCTGTCGGCGGCAGCGGCAACACTCCTCTCTCCCTGAGGCCCCCTTAAGGTTAAATCTTCTTTAGCAGCCGCCAAGGAGACGGAGTGTGGTGATGGGGTTTCACGACTTTGCCGTCGGTGGCGAATGGTCCCCGTGGCAACCGCCTTCTGACGTCAAGTCTTGACGTCACGCCAGCATGAGATCACCCGTGGCATTACCTTCCTTTAGTTTCCTGAGTAAGTAGCCAGAGGAGTAACCTGGGGAAGTCAGGGAGGGAAAATCCTGCGTGCGCCTTTGAAAGCACAGTGTCTTCTAGCCAAGCCTCCAGAGAAGTCTCTTTTTAAAGGTCCTCCGCCTGTGCCTGCTATTTACTACGTAACTTAAGAACATAGCTCCAGAACATCAGAGTAGATGTGCAGTGCATTTTAGACGCCATTTCTGAAGGCTTTGTTTTTAACACCTCTTCATTTCCTTAATTTGAATTTTGTATAAAGAATTTTTTTTATATTGCAAAGTGATTAATAATTTACTGTAGTTTCAAGATTTGTGGTATTATAGTACATCCTCTTGGTTAAAATTGTCTTACACAAATGGGTTCTCCCAAAAGCTTGTTGTAGTAGAAAGAAAAATTACAGGGAAAAGAAATCTGGAGAACTGTAAGGGTTAATTTTCTTCATCTGTAAAGAGTTCACAAATCCAGGAGAAAATTGCTAAAGCCAAGTAGAAAAGTTATTAGAAAACATGAAACAAGTATTACCGAAGTGTGTACTCAACTAAAACATGTGGAAAATGTTCACAACTCGTGGGTAATTTTTAAAACTCAGATTAAAATAACATTTAAACAATTTAAACAGCTTTTATTGAAGGTACTTGATATACAGTAAACTGCACATTTTCAAAATGTGCTATTTGGTAAGTTGGATATTTGCATATGCCCATGAAAACTTAAACAGTCAAAATAGTGAACATACTCATCAGCCCCTAAATGGTCCTCTTGCCCCTTTGTAATCCCTCCCTCCCACTGCCCCCAGCCTGGTCTTTAGGCAAACACTGATTTGCTTTCTGTCACCTGGAATTTGCATTTTCTAGAGTTTCATGAAAGTGTATGCTTAGAGTATACTCTCCTCTGATTTCTTACAGTCAATATAGCTTATTTTTAAGTAATGTAACATTTATGGGTCAAACTAGGAGTTTGTTTTAAGTTAGTCATCTTACAAGATGAAGGCAGCAGCAGACAATCCTATTGCTTACTAGAAAGCAGCAGTAATGACTACAAAAGTTGACATTGTGTATCAAGACACTTAAAAATGTTTATATATACTTTGATTCACTAGTTTCACTTTTAGGACCCTATTCTAAACTATCAGAAATGGGAAAATATTTATATAAAAATATTAAAGCATGATTTATAACACTGAAAGATTGGAAATGATTAATGTCCATCAGGAGATAAAACATCCAGTAGGTGGAATGTCACAGAACCATGAAAATTATTAATATGAAGACTTTTTAATGGCATAGAAAATACTCAAGATACTGTTAAATGAAAAAGCAACACAATGCTGAAAATATCAAAACTATGAAAGAAGCTATGCATGTAAAATGTAGTTAGAAAAAAATTTTTAAAAAACCTCCAAAATTGTGATTATAGCTGCAAAGTAAAATCACAGGTGAATTTAATTATTTTCTTTACATTTTTGCTTAGCTTTTTTTTAAACTAAAAGTCACATATTGCTTTCCAACTTAAAAAGTCTATTTAAAGAAAATTAAGAAAATCTAATGTACCAATTTTAAACTCACAAAACAAATTAAGATGTATGTGTAGGAATAGAAACCCCTTGAAAATAAAAGCCTTTTTTGAAAAATTTATGATATGTCCTACTGTGGTAAGAACAAATATTTGTTGATATTTAAATTATGTTTACATTAAAATGGTTTCTTTTGCTAGTATGAGTCATCTAACCCCATGATTCTGGCTATCATTTATTTGGTGATTTTGGACACCTATGTCCCTATTAGTAACCCAAGTCTCCTTTCTGAGCTTCCACAAGCTACTCAGATTCACTGTATACAAAACAACACTCATCATCTTTGTCCTCTCCACTCCCAAACCTGATCTTCCTCCTTCGTTAAATATCTCCACTGGTACTACCACTATTAGCTCAGATTTTCAATCCAGCTGTTTCATCTTAAGGCTTCTTCTCTGTCATCCAGTCAGTTACCAACACCTGATGATTCTACTTCTTAAGTATTTCTTGATTAAGTCCTCTTCTCTCCATTATCACCACCTTTGTTCAAGCTCAGGGCTTCACCATTTCTAGCCATGTATGCTAGAAATGTCGTTGGTTTCCTCCCTGTCCCCACATCTTAGTAAGATTTGAGTGTCCATTCCTTTTTAAGTAAATTTTAAGAGTTAAAAAAGAGATGCCCAATGGTCTCGCAGTCAGTACTTGAATATCTGTGTTAATGAGGAAAAGATGTGGCATGAATAAATCAAGACATTTCTTTTTCTTTTTTTGGTATTCATATTTGCTTAAGGATATGTTTTATAGTCAGGAGATGCACAGCACTTTGGATCAAAGAACAAAATCCGTATTGAGGAAAGGCTATAAACATGTCCAGATTTTATTCGTTGCTCCCACTTCATAGTGATTATATCCAATCTCTAAGTTTGTTAAGATGATGCAGGAAAAGCTGACCTAGACTCTTGCTCTTTCTAAACTTGTTGAAGTGGAATTTTTTTAAAAAGTAGCCACATTGATGTGGTGGATATATGCTGGCTTGCCTACCATCTGGTAATCATACCCAGATTTTTCTTTGGAAAGCCACCCCTCTCTTGGTCTCATTTGATATGCTGCTGCACTGAAAGAGGAGAGTGAAAAAGTTGGCTTAAAGCTCAACATTCAGAAAACGAAGATCATGGCATCTGGTCCCGTCACTTCATGGGAAATAGATGGGGAAACAGTGGAAACAGTGTCAGACTTTATTTTGGGGGGCTCCAAAATCACTGCAGATGGTGATTGCAGCCATGAAATTAAAAGATGCTTACTCCTTGGAAGAAAAGTTATGACCAACCTAGATAGTATATTCAAAAGCAGAGACATTACTTTGCCGACTAAGGTCCGTCTAGTCAAGGCTCTGGTTTTTCCTGTGGTCCTGTATGGATGTGAGAGTTGGACTGTGAAGAAGGCTGAGTGCCGAAGAACTGATGCTTTTGAACTGTGGTGTTGGAGAAGACTCTTGAGAGTCCCTTGGACTGCAAGGAGATCCAACCAGTCCATTCTGAAGGAGATCAGCCCTGGGATTTCTTTGGAAGGAATGATGCTAAAGCTGAAACTCCAGTACTTTGGCCACCTCATGCGAAGAGTTGACTCATTGGAAAAGACTCTGATGCTGGGACGGATTGGGGGCAGGAGGAGAAGGGGACGATAGAGGATGAGATGGCTGGATGGCATCACGGACTCGATGGACGTGAGTCTGAGTGAACTCCGGGAGTTGGTGGACAAGGAGGCCTGGCATGCTGCGATTCATGGGGTCGGAAAGAGTTCGACACGACTGAGCGACTGAACTGAACTGAGCTGAACTGCCCCCTTTAGACTTTGATATTCTAGCACTCCGGAAAGAAAGAGTGTTAGGGATGGGCACATGACCAATTCAGTCTAATAAAACTCTCTCCTACAATTACTGCAAAAGAGAAGTTCTTTTTTCCAAGATGAAGGCCTGGAACTGCTAGGAATCAACAGGTGAAAAGAATCTGCTGAGGATAAGGCCAATATTCTTGAGATAGAGGGGACAGTTAAGTAGACAGTAAGTCTTGAATTGCTTGAGCATTTGGATCCAACTTGCCTGGAGTACCATGGTCTTTTCTATTTCCCGGGTCAACAAAGTCCTTATATTGCTTTAGCCAATTTCACTTGGGTTTCAGTCACTTGATAGGAAAAGTTCCTGACTTAGACATTTTAAAGATACTCTGCTAGGCTGAATAGGGAGTAGAAATTAAAAAAAAACCTGCTTGAAAACAAGACTACAACCCTCGTCTGAAGTCCTCCAGCAGCTTTTTCTTTACCATGACACTCACCTTACTCTATGTTGTAGTCTTCTATGCCTTCATCTCCATTATATTAAGCAGTAATCTGTCTTTAAGGCAGGTTTTAAAAATTTTTCCTATGTTGTATAATTCCAGGCTCCAAGAGTTGCTTTCTCTCCCTCTTTTACTCTGTCTTCTCTCTCTCTCTCTCTGCTCTCTCCAGTGCTACCAGGCACGAAGTAGGCACCCAATACATATTTATAGAAAGAATAAACAAACACTAGGCACTCAGTAAATGCTTACTGAATTTATGCAAAGATAATAGTTGCAGTTTCTGCTGAGAATGGTGGAAAGAGGACTAAGAAAGGAGAAACAATGCTCAGTAGGGGCAGACAAGTCAATCTTTTATTATTTTTCAGGTTTCGATTCACAGGGAAATATGTTCTATGCTTTCCTTAGGGTTTGAGGTGGAACCCCCCCCCCCATCTTTTATGTTGATCTATTTCAACCATGAAGGTTAAATAGCTATTAAAGCTTTAAAAGATGAGAAAATTGTACATGATTAAGACAAGAATAAAGATGCAAGGAATAGGGGAAAAGAAAAGTAGTCTTTATTAAATGATTCCATGATTTATCCATGAAAATGAGCGTAAGTTGTGGTCCCCAGAGACTCAAGCAGAAAGATAAACTTGGAGGCTACATTTTGGGCAATTCATTCTGCCCCAAATGTATTACTAAGAATATTTCACATACTATTTCTGTGTTTGTTTCATATATATGTTTCTATTTGCTATATCATATCCCAGTTTTTTTTTCCTTGCTGCAAACAGAAAGGCTTCTAAGCAGAGCAATATGCTTTCTGTGAAATTAATTGTGATTTCCTTTCCTATTATTGTGGTTTTTTAAATCCTCTTTCCCTATTTGTACCTCATATAAACATGGCTATGCAAAGAAAAACGTTTTCCTCTGCAAAGAAAAATTCAGGATGTCCTATTGCATTGATGGAGTCACCAAAATCATCTGCAATAGCTGAAAAAAATCTGTAAAATTCTGAACGGTATAAATTGAAATTGTGCTTGGAAAATTTCTTCTATAAAATAAGAGTTAGTCTGCTTGTTTGCAAAACTGTTTTCCTGAACCATATCAATAGCCCTGTCTAAAATACAATGAAATACTTGCTTAGCATAGAAAACTTTTTAAATTCAGCTAAGAGAGCTGTAAGACCCACCTCAACATGTTAAAAAAAAACAAACCCACCCCATGTGTTGCTTAATAGTAGTTTATTTCAATGACAATATATCCTTTTTTTAAGTTTACAAAAATTATTCATTTCCCACATGCATAGCTTGTATCATGAAAATTACAGAGCTTGTTTTGAGGAAACTTGATTCAGTGGAAGGATAAATGAATTATTCAAGGGATTTGGGTTCTAGTTCCTCTCAGCATCAGTTTTCTCATTAGGAAAGTCAAGATAAGGTCTGCTCTCAGTGATTTGTGAAATTCAGGAAATAATAGTGTTTTCAGTCACAATCTTTAGAGTTAGGTAGATCTGAGCTGGACCTTTCCTTTCAGGATTTACTTTATCAGGGATCTCTGGCATATAGTTTAATCTCTCTGAGCCTCATTGTCTTCATACATAAACCATATCAGTAATTGTGATAATTAGGTAAGAAATGGTATTGAAAGTTACTTCTACAATAGCTGACATATAATGTTACTTCCCTTTCCTTTCCTTGATAGGCTTTTAGTGGAGCAACTTGTATAATTGTTTAAAAATTTGCTCCCCCGCTATCCTATATCCATCTTCTTGCAAAATGCCCGGTACAAAATGCTCTCAATAAATACCTGTTGAATGGAAGAATGGGTGTCAGTCCCCTTCCCTTTCTCTTGCAGGGCACTCAGTAAATGATTGATGAATGAATGAAATAATTTTAGAAAACAAAAAATTTAACATTAATAATAATTATATGGCTGGCACACCTGAGGGAAAAAGAAACACCATTAACACCGTAGCAAAACAAGCTGGCACAAATGTAATTTAGAGAGCATGCCCAGTCCACTGCCTGATTTTCTCTTTAAAGGCTCTCCCCACTGGACACACATTTATTTTGAAAAGACAAACCTAGAAAATTATCTTTATAATACTGCTTGTGAAAACTAGACTTCAAACTTAAGTTTAAAATCATGAGCATCCCAAGAAAAATGTCATCATTAAACTCCCACATGTGAACATTACGTTACTATTTTTTATAAAGTCAGGTTTATTCAAATTGAAGAGACCTTTAAAAACTGTTTTTAATGGGCTTTATTTCTGTAAATCAGTTTTAGGTTCACAGATGCTCCTTGCCCCAACATGTGCACAGCCTCCCCCATTTAGCAATATCCCCCATGAAAATGGTACATATGTTACAACTAGTGAGCCTACACCAACATATCCTTGTCACCTAAAGACCATAGCTTACATTTGGGTTCACTTTTGGTGATACACATTTTATGGACTTGGACAAATGTATAATGACATTTTTCCACTATTATATAGCAAATGGAGTATTTTCACTGCCATAAAAATCCTTTGTGCTTCTTCTATTCATCCCTCTCTCTAACCCCCGGAAACCAGTGATCTTTTTATTGAACAGACTCATTTTTTAAAACAGTTTAAAAATGTACAGGAAAATTGGGCCAATAGTATAAAGAATTCTCATGTGCTCAACTGCTAGTATGGTATATTTATTACAATTAATAAACCAATAAGAGATTTCCCTGGGGTCCAGTGGTTAAGAATGCACTTTCTAGTGCAGGGGATGGGGGTTCAATCCCTGATCGGGAACTAAGATTCCACATGCCCGGTGGCAACTAAGCCCTTAGGCTGCAATGAAGACCCAGTGCAGCCAAAAAATAAAAATGATATGTTATCATTATTAATGACATTCCACAGTTGTTTTTTTTTTAATCTGATGTCCTTTTTCCATTCTGTGATCTTATCCAGGATACCTTATTGCATTTAGTTATTGTTTCTCCTTAGGCACCCCTTGGCTGTGATAGTTTCTCATATTTTCCTTGGTTTTGATGACATTAAGAGTTTTGAGGCATACTGCTGCTGCTGCTAAGTCGCTTCAGTCATGTCTGACTCTGTGCAACCCCATAGACGGCAGCCCACCAGGCTTCCCCATCCCTGGGATTCTCTAGGCAAGAATACTGGAGTGGGTTGCCATTTCCTTCTCCAGTGCATGAAAGTGAAAAGTGAAAGTGAAATCGCTCAGCCATGTCCAACTCTTAGCGACCCCATGGACTGCAGCCTACCAGGCTCCTCCTTCCATGGGATTTTCCAGGCAAGAGTACTGGAGTGGGGTGCCATTGCCTTCTCCTGAGACATACTGGTCAGGTTTATTGAAGGGTGCCCCTCTACTGAAATTTGTCAGTTGTTTCTCTCATGATTAGACTAAAGTTGTGGGTTTGGGGGAGGAAGATCACAGAGGTAAGCCATTTTCATCACATCATATCAATGGTAAATACTATCAACCTGACCTCCACTGTTGAAGTTGACCCAGATCACCTGACTGAAGTACTGGCAGGTTTCTCTAATGTAAATTTTTGTTTTGTTTTGATTTGTTCTTGGCTTTTCCCTACCATCCTCTTTGGAGGAAAATCACTATGTGAGTCATTATTAGTTGATTGAATTTTATTATAAAAGCTGTACATTTTCTTCTATTACTTTAGACATGGTGTCTCTTTTAGTTTCATTACTTGTGAATGAGAAGGTTGCAACTGTGTTGCATTAGTAAAAGGAGGAACAGAATGCTTACCAGCTGAATCCTAATGAGACATGAATGGCAAGGAACTGAAGTAACAGAAAATTAAAAACCAAAAGAAGTAATCAGCATGGAGACTAATAGTTTTCAAAGCTCTCTGTCTCAGGATCAAAATTATTGAGGGCTTCCAAAGGGCTTCTCTGGTGGCTCAGGTGGTAAAGAATCTGCTTGCAATGTGGAAGGCCTGGGTTCGATCCCTGGGTCATGACGATCCCCTGGAGAAGGGAATGGCAACCCACTCCAGTATTCTTGCCTGGAGAATTCCATGGACAGAGGAGCCTGGTGGGCTATGGTCCATGGGGTCATAAAGAGTCAGACATGACTGAACAACTAACACACGCACAAAGAGCTTTTGCTAATCTATAACATTATTAAAATTAAAACTGAGGAAACTACAAAATTCAGATGAAAGAAATTATATATATATATATAGAGAAATTACATATATATGTATGTATGTGTGTGTGTGTGTGTATGTATTTATATATGCAGAAATGGACTTCCCTGGTGGTTCAGTGGATAGGAATGCACCTGCCAATGCAGGGGACACAGGTTTGATCTCTGGTTCAGAAAGGTCCCACAAACTGTGGAGCCACTAAGCCCATGTGCCACAACTACTGAGCCCGCTATAACTCTAGAGCCACAACTATTGTAGCCTACATGCCCTAGAGCTAATTAAAATTAAAACTGAGGAAACTACAAAATTCAGATGAAAGAAATTATATATATATATATAGAGAAATTACATATATATGTATGTATGTGTGTGTGTGTGTGTATGTATTTATATATGCAGAAATGGACTTCCCTGGTGGTTCAGTGGATAGGAATGCACCTGCCAATGCAGGGGACACAGGTTTGATCTCTGGTTCAGAAAGGTCCCACAAACTGTGGAGCCACTAAGCCCATGTGCCACAACTACTGAGCCCGCTATAACTCTAGAGCCACAACTATTGTAGCCTACATGCCCTAGAGCTTGGACTCTGCAATAGGAGAAGCTACCACAATGAGAGAGCTTCCCTGGTGCTTCTGGGGTAAAGAATCTGCCTGCAATGCAGGAGTCACAGGAGACGCAGGTTTGTTCCTGGGCAGGGAAGGTCCCTTGGAGGAGAGCATGGCTACCTACCCCAGTATTCTTGCCTGGAAAATCCCACGGACAGAGGAGCCTGGTAGGGTACAGTCCAAAGGATCGCGAAGAGTCAGACACAACTGAAGCAACTTAGCACACGACACACACACACACCCCGAAATGAGAAGCCTGAACACCATAATGAAGAGTTGTGACCTCTCACTGCAACCAGAGCAAAGCCCACGTGCTGCAATGAAGACCCAGTGCAACCAAAAGTAACTGGAGAAATATTTCACGTTCGTGGAACGGAGCATTCAGTTTTTTAAAGATGTCAGTTCTTCCCAACTTTGTCTGAACATCATACCAATCAAAACCTCAGGAAGCTATTTTGTAGATAACAACACACTGATTCTAAAGTTTATGTGGAAAGGCAGAGATCCAGAATTAGCCAACCAACACTGAAGACAAGCAAAGTCGCTACCTACTTATTTGAAAACTCACTTAACTGTAATAATTAAGACAAGCGTGGTATTGATGAAAGAATAAACCAACCATCAATGGAACAAAAATAGACTCATGCAAATATAGTCAGCTGATACTTGACAAAGGAGAAAAGGCAATTCAATGGAGAAAAGATCATCTTTTCAATAAATGTGCTAAAACAAGTGACATCCACATACAAAAAAAAAAAAAAGGCCTAGATACAGATCTTTCAAGTTTCACAAAAGTTAACTCAAAATGGAGCATTCCTGAAGGTAATGTACAAAACTATAAAACTACTAAAAGAAAATGGGAGAACACCTAGGTGAGCTTTCATTTGGCAGTGAGTTTTTTGATATAGCACCAACAGCATAATCCATGACAGAAAAAAAAAATGATGTCAGATTTTATTTAAGTTTCTGCTGTAGGAAAGACATGGTTAAAAGAATCACAGGTTAACTCACCAACTGACAGAAAATCTTTGCAAAATACATATGTGATAAAGGACTTGTTTAAAATATACAAAGAACTCTCAAGGAAACAAGTGACCCAATTAAAAAAATGGTGAAAAGACTGAATAGACACCTTGCCAAAGAAGATATACAAATGGCAAAGAAGCAAATGAAAAGATGCTCAATATCATTGACCATTACAGTAAGACACTACTGCTCATATATTCTGTTCAGTTCAGTTGCTCAGTTGTGTCCGACTCTTTGCGACCCCATGAATCGCAGCTCACCAGGCCTCCCTGTCCATCACCAACTCCCGGAGTTCACTCAGACTCATGTCCATCCAGTCCGTGATGCCATCCAGCCATCTCATCCTCGGTCATCCCCTTCTCCTCCTGCCCTCAATCCCTCCCAGCATCAGGGTCTTTTCCAATGAGTCAACTCTTCGCATGAGGTGGCCAAAGTACTGGAGCTTCAGTTTTAGTATCATTCCTTCCAAAGAAATCCCAGGGTTGATCTCCTTCAGAATGGACTGGTTGGATCTCCTTGCAGTCCAAGGGACTCTCAAGAGTCTTCTCCAACACCACACTTCAAAAGCATCAATTCTTCTGCACTCAGCCTTCTTCACAGTCCAACTCTCACATCCATACATGACCACAGAAAAAACCATAGCCTTGACTAGACGGACCTTAGTCGGCAAAGTAATGTCTCTGCTTTTGAATATACTATCTAGGTTGGTCATAACTTTTCTTCCAAGGAGTAAGCGTCTTTTAATTTCATGGCTGCAGTCACCATCTGCAGTGATTTTGGAGCCCAAAAAAACAAAGTCTGACACTGTTTCTACTGTTTCCCCATCTATTTCCCATGAAGTGATGGGGCCAGATGCCATGATCTTCGTTTTCTGAATGTTGAGCTTTAAGCCAACTTTTTCACTCTCCTCTTTCACTTTCAACAAGAGGCTTTTAGCTCCTCTTCACTTTCTGCCATAAGGGTGGTGTCATCTGCATATCTGAGGTTATTGATATTTCTCCCAGCAATCTTGATTCCAGCTTGTGTTTCCTCCAGTCCAGCGTTTCTCATGATGTACTCTGCATAGAAGTTAAATAAGCAGGGTGACAATATACAGCCTTGACGCACTCCTTTTCCTATTTGGAACCAGTCTGTTGTTCCATGTCCAGTTCTAACTGTTCCTTCCTGACCTGCATACAGATTTCTCAAGAGGCAGGTCAGGTGGTCTGGTATTCCCATCTCTTTCAGAATTTTCCACAGTTCATTGTGATCCACAGAGTCAAAGGCTTTGGCATAGTCAAGAAAGCAGAAAGAGATGTTTTTCTGGAACTCTCTTGCTTTTTCCATGATGCAGCGGATGTTGGCAATTTGATCTCTGGTTCCTCTGCCTTTTCTAAAACCAGGTTGAACATCAGGGAGTTCACGGTTCACATATTGCTGAAGTCTGGCTTGGAGACTTTTGAGCATGACTTTACTAGCATGTGAGATGAGTGCAATTTTGCGGTAGTTTGAGCATTCTTTGGAAGTTAATCATGCAAAAGTATTAATCACTCAGTTGTGTTCAACTCTGCAACCCCAGTAGCCTGCCAGGTTCATCTGTCCATGGGATTTCCCAAGCAGGAATATTGGACAAGATTGCCATTTCCTTCTCCGGTGTATCTTCATGACCCAACAATTGAACCCAGTCTCCTGCATTGCAGGCAGATTCTTTATCATTTGAGCCACCAGGAAAGCCCCAATCATGCCAAATGGGCCATTAAAAAAAAAAAGGCAAAACGTAAAGTTATAAGTACACAAATAAGTACACAAATGTCTGTCTCTAGATACAATTGTAATTTTTATCACCTTTGAGATTTAACGAAGTATAGACAATATTTCAAATATTTACTTCAGGCAAATAATATAAGAATGTCATTGAAGCAATTAAACTTGTTTAATTTTCCAGTTTACAACTAATATTTGTAGATATCTCTAGTGTGGTAACATGTTTAATATATCCTCCTAAAGACACGTAGCAAAGCAATTGCTTGCCTTCTAAATCTAACAGTCTAATGTTTTTTAACTGCTGGATTTTTTTTTTTCCTGCAACGAATTACTTAGGGATGTATTTGAGGATTGCTAGTGTTTGCCAATTTTATTCACCCTAATCTGGCATATGACCTGCTATCTCCCTTGCACTCCCATTTCATCATTGAGTATTACGCTGAATTCAGAGGAGTGAGCTGTATTTATGCTGCTGTTAAAATAGTGTAGAGTCAGAAAAGCAATTTCCTGTTTAGGGGGAAAGAATGAACAAAATCATAACTATTTTTCTCAGGATGTGTCCCAGTGCAATTTTCACCTTGAATTAAACCTTTAAGTCAAAATCTGCAAATAGTGCCAAAAACTTTTTGGCTTATTGCTACAGAGCAGTTAACACTATTATTTTCTTTTTCTTCAAATAAGTACACAAATCTGATAATGATCAGAAAGTTATTATTATTTGCTTTTACATGAATATACTTTATTTAGTATTAGGTGGTTCCACAAGACAGTCCTCTTAAAATATACATATAAAAAGGAGTTTTCTCTGTCACAGGCAGGTCATCCTAGTTGTGAATCCAACTTCATTGGGAAGGTCTTTTGTGCAACTGAAAAATGAGGAATGTGCTTATTTCCGTTTCTCATCAGGTCCTGACAGCAAATTTCTCCTCAAAGTGATATTCAACATATGAAGTGAAAAGCTACAGCAAAACTGGCCTTTATGTGTGCAATCTAAGTAACTCCTTTACTATTAATATATTTTTCCAATGACTATATAGCCCAAGAATTCATTTTGATCTTTGTGGCAGCATAATTGAGATAATCTGAATCTTCTGCAGTTCTTAAGGACTTCTGAGGACCCTTAGTGAGCCAGACCCTGAGTTCCTCTGACAAGTATATTGAGAAAATGTCTATGATACCTGGAAGTGAGAAAGTTCCTGTCACATTAGTTAAATCTGGAAAAATACCAAGAATGCAAGTTTTTATAGCAGTGCCTGCTTGTGTCAAGTCTAACCATGGATAATATTTTGGCCTAATTTATCTCTTGTGAAATCGATTCACAATGAATCTTATGAAAATTGAGCACAGCTCTGTTCTATTCTGCTGTTGTGGGTGGATGTATTAGACTACTGGAATACATCAGCACTAACTGGTCTGCTATGGATCTATATCAGTTTACCTGTACATTAAGGTAGGATTTGAGATATGAAATTGTGGATATCTCTTAACAGGTTAAATTCACAATCTAGCTTTTCGCGGAACTTGATATGTCTCTGCTGCCTATTATTAAAATAATCAATTTCTTATTTATTCTTGAAAGCATGGGATTCAACCCCTACCTAGTGTTAAGTGTAAATAACAATGTTCCAACTAAAGTTACCTGAGGGAAGAAGGCATATCTTGAATTAATATAGCTGATCCTTTAAAGAGGGCTCTTGGCAATTGCATTGATTTCATTTTGCTGAGTGACTTTTAGACATTAAAAAGTAATTGAATATTTTACTCCCTTTACATACTCTGAGACATCTAAAGCAGACAAGGATATTTAGGAGTCATTTTATGTAAAGTAAGACATAGTCCATAGTCACAGTTGAATACTTTTGTTCATTTTCAGTATGTTGTTTTTGCAGAATACACATCAACAATCAATGCATGGTTGTCTTTTTTTTTTTCTTTCTGGGTGTTTTTCTCTCTTTAGTTTTACAAAGAGATACTAGAACTAGTAAGTAAACTCTATGTATTGCATTCTGAGAGAATATATTTTTAACTGTGGTCAATATATTTCCTGTTGTGTTAGGTTAATAGCTCCTTTCTATTGTTTATTCCAGAAAATTCATTTTCTCAAGGTTGTTCCTATTGTATTAAGTTTATTAAAAAATAAAAAGGTAATAATCTCAGGTGTGAAAAAGTTACCACAGCTAATATATTGCTGCCACTGTCGTTAATACTTTTCCTGCAACTCCCACCATACATGCTTGCTGGGATCCATTTTCTTCCCCTGAATCCTGTAAAGTCATGGTGAACAGAATTATATTTGCAAAGTAGGCAAAATTGAAATCTTATGTTATATGCAAATACACATATTTCTTTGATTCAAGTAGCCAATTTAGCATCTCAACAATAGAACAATGTCATATTGAATGCACAAAGTTCTTTATTCAAATGAGGATGGTGAGAATTGGTCTAGCAGAATCTCCCTACTTGTGAGTACCACTATAACCAACCCTATTTGCTAATAGCTGCTGGTGTCATTGAGTTGAAATTCAATGCTTTGGCCTGGAACCTGTGGTTTGGAACAAGAAACATCTCTATTTAGAATAAAAAAATTCTAAGAAATCTTATGACATTTTATCTTCAATTTTTGGTTTCATCCTACCTGAAAGCAGTAATTTTAAATTACTCCCATGGTGTTAGTTATCATGGATCCTTAGATATAGTAGGTTAGTGTAAGGACTTGAGAATGTGGGGTTAGAATCAAATTTGATATAAAAGATAAATTTAGTTGCTTACATGCTATACTAATCTCTAAGTCTGTAGCAACACTGGTAGTCTTGCATTTAGAGGCATCTTCCAGTTTCTATACCCAAGACAGCAGCCTGAAGAACTACTGCTGGCCCAACAGCTTTTCTGGAGACTTGGATTTTAGCAGAAAGAAGTCTCTTTCTTCCAGTATTAAAATCAGTCATGGTCATGTTTTACAAATGTTGGTCCAGACTTTCATAACCCCTTAGAGACAAAGCTATCTCAGTTTTCACTCATGTCACACACACAGTTTTCCAAGACAAACACACAGTGCCAGAGTGCAAGAGTAGGTACTGTGGGCAGTTTCTGCCTTGGCCATGTGAAGGTGCTAAAATCTTAGCAAAGAAGCCTATGTATCATTTATTCATTCATTCATCAAATGCTAGTGAATATCTTTAATATGTTATACATTGCTGTGTATTAACAGGTACTGCAGATAGGGTCACGAAAGACAGAGTGCCTGCATTCTTGTGAGGGAACAAATAATAAATAATGGAACTTCAAATCCTACCTGAAAGGCAGAGTAAAGAGAGCGATAACTGATTTGGAGGCATGATTCAAAGGTAAATCCTTTGAAGATATGCCATTTGGACAACTGTGAACAAAATGAAGGAACCAGTCATGCAAAGATCTATGATAAGAATGTTCCAGGCATAAGGGACAGAAGTGTGGAGGTATGAGGAGGGAGCTAGCTTTACATGTTTGAGGACCAGCAAAAGGCAAAATGGTTGGAGTGCACTGGCTGATGCAGGAGGAGAGAGTAATTCTGGTTCCATTAACAGAGATAAGAAAAAGTACAAGTGAGGCCTTCTGTTTCTCCTTCACTTCAGTTGCTCAGTCGTGTCTGACTCTTTGCAACCCCATGAATCACAGCATGCCAGGCCTCCCTGTCCATCACCAACTCCCGGAGTTCACCCACACTCATGTCCATTGAGTCGGTGATGCCATCCAGCCATCTCATCCTTGGTCGTCCCCTTCTCCTCCTACCTCCAGTCCCTCCCAGCATCAGAGTCTTTTCCAATGAGTCAACTCTTCGCATGAGGTGGCCGAAGTACTGGAGCTTCAGTTTTAGCAGCAGTCTTTCCAAAGAACACCCAGGACTGATATACTTTAGAATGGACTGGTTGGATCTCCTTGCAGTCCAAGGGACTCTCAAGAGTCTTCTCCAACACCACAGTTCAAAAGCATCAATTCTTCTGCGTTCAGCTTTCTTCACAGTCCAACTCTCATATCCATACATGACTACTGGAAAAACCATAGCCTTGACTAGACAGACCTTAGTCGGCAAAGGAATGTCCCTGCTTTTCAATATACTATCTAGGTTGGTCATAACTTTTCTTCCAAGGAGTAAGTGTCTTTTAATTTCATGGCTGCAATCACCATCTGCAGTGATTTTGGAGCCCAAAAAATAAAGTCTGACACTGTTTCCACTGTTTCCCCATCTATTTCCCATGAAGTGATGGGACCGGATGCCATGATCTTCGTTTTCTGAATGTTGAGCTTTAAGCCAACTTTTTCACTCTCACTTTCTGTCATAGGGATGATGTCATCTGCATATATGAAGTTATTGATATTTCCCCCTGCAATCTTGATTTCAGCTTGTTCTTCCTCCAGCCCAGAGTTTCTCATGATGTACTCTGCATGTGAGTTAAATAAGCAGGCTGACAATATACAGCCTTGATACACTCCTTTTCCTATTTGGAACTAGTCTATTGTTCCATGTCCAGTTCTAACCATTGCTTCCTGACCTGCATATAGGTTTCTCAAGAGGCAGGTCAGGTGGTCTGGTATTCCCATCTCTCTCAGAATTTTCCATAGTTTATTGTGATCCAGACAGTCAAAGACTTTGGCATAGTCAATAAAGCAGAAATAGATATTTTTCTGGAACTCTCTTGCTTTTTCCATGATCCAGTGGATGTTGGCAATTTGATCTCTGGTTTCTCTGCCTTTTCTAAAACCAGCTTGAATATCTGGAAGTTCACGGTTCATGTATTCTCCTTAGGGTACATCAAAAGTTTAGCTTCAACTATGCTAAATTAGAGGAGCTTATTTGACATTCAAATGGAGATTTCAAATAGACATTGGCCATTTAAGTCTGGAGTTCTGTAAGAATGTTGGGACTTGAAATATGAATTTAGGAGGCGTCTAGCTTTTGATGGCATGCAACTCCAGGTGACCGATACAGTCATCGAGGGAGGCAGATAGAGATAGAGGAGACAGAGAGGAGAAGAGGTCTAAGAACCATGCTTAGACATACTAACATCAGAGGGATAAAAGAAGGGAAGGAAAGATTAAGGAGATTTCACATTGTAAGGATTGATATCTCATCATGCTGGTGAACACTTAAATCTCACAATACATCAGAAAACTGTTTTACCTAAAGTCTAAACTTGAATTATCACGGACAGAGGGTAAGAATTGTCTATAACTTCTAGTTAAAACCATTGTAGAAGGAAGAAAACTTTCCAAAGCTGATGAGGTGAAGGTCAAAAGGTCATGTGTAATCGAAACAACCCTAGCTTCACATCTCCCCCAAATTAAAGATTTAGATCAGACATGTCACCATATGCCATGGTTAGAAATTAAAAAAAAATTGAAATATATTGAATACATAAGAATATTTAAATTAATTAATGAGAGCAGCATATTCTTCTTATTAATTTGATTTTAGCCATTCTTAATGAATGTGTGTTTTTCTGTAGTATCAAAGTAAAAAAAAATATTCCTTTAAGCCATTGTAATAGATAGAATTTTAAATCCTATTTAGAACATCTCTTCTGATGGTCATAGCAGGCAAAAAGCAGTTGACCTCCTCCTTTTTCAGCATAATGTCTTAACCAGGCTTTTTCTTTTTTACCTTGGGTATACTAAACATTAGAAATGCTCCAAGCGAATTGTCTAAAGAAACATCTCCCTTTTAAAGTGTCCTTTGATAAGGTAGTTTTAAGAACATAAAAGAGCTCATTTGAAAAATATAAAAGAAACCCTGTCATTACATCAGACGGAGTTATTTCCTTACCACCGAATTTGCCCTTCACTTATCAAAGAATTGTTTACAAGGGTTGAGAAGGCTGACATATCTCTCTGTTCTTTAATTCTTTGTTTATGAACTGGAGTAATCAAACAAGAATGTACTTAGCATGGGGAGGGGTAAACAACCATTGCTTTGTTATCATAGTTTAAAAAATTACAGAATTTCTCAGGAGATTTGTATCATTATTTGATACAAAGCATTTTCCCTTTAATTAAGAAAAATTCATTTTCAGAGATTTAGTAAACACATTTTAATTATTTCCCTGGTAGTGTCTGAAAGCAAATGAGCTAGAAAGGTAATGTAAAATTCTCCTACTCACCTTGAATTCATTTGAAAAATTTTTAAGTTCATATAGCCCAAGGGCTTCTCTCATAGCTTTTTAAGCTTTTTAAGGGCTTTTTAAGTTCAATAGCCCTTTTAGCCCAAGGGCTTCCCTCATAGCTCAGTTAGTAGAGAATCCACCTGAGATGCAGGAGACTCTAGTTCAGTTCCTGGGTTGGGAAGATCCGCTGGAGAAGGGAGAGGCTACCACTCCAGTATTCTTGGGCTTCCCTTGTGGCTCAGCTGGTAAAGAATCTGCCTGCAATGTGGGAGACCTGGGTTCAAACATCCCGGGGATGGGAAGATCCCCTGGAGAGGGGAAACGCTACCCACTCCAGTATCCTGACCTGGAGAATTCCATGGACTATGCAGTTCATGGGGTCGCAAAGAGTCGGACGTGATTAAGGGACTTTCACTTTCATCTTTTAGCCCACATTGTCTACACTAGCTGGTGAAGCCTTGTTTTTATTTGTGCATTTGTGGCCACTATCTTCTTAGCAACTAAAGCTGATGCTACTTCATCTTTTATAGAAATGACAGATTTAAAACATAGCTGCCTTTGGAGACACAAGGGAGGAGGTCCAGTTAAAATGAGACTTGTCTTCATTTTTGTGGATGGTCAATCTATTTGAGATCTTCTCAGGATCCCTGAAAATACCATCTATATTTCAGCATTTAACTCCATGAAACCCATAGAAATTAACAGACTACAGACTAACTATAGGAGTCCCTCAAAATTTATGGTGATATATTTGAAATACTGTAGGAACTTCACAGATTGCAACACTTTTTATTCATAGGAGAATTCCATCTGTGTATTTGCTCTGTAACATTTCCTTCTATATAAATGTTCAAAGACAAAAGTAAGCATTACTAATGTTAGAAAGGACAACACAAACCAAAAAAAAAAAAAAAATGCCATACACAGATCTTGTCTGATACCCTATCTGCTTCTACAGTTCTGAAGACTGAAAATTTGTGACCCCCACACATACTTTGAGATCCTAACCTCAATTGATGACACCAAGAGGTAGGGCCTTTGATGACTGATTAGGTTGAGGGCAGAGCCCTTTTGAAGGATCCCTGAAATGCAGGAGACCAGGGTTCCATCTCTGGGTTGAGAAGGTCCCATGGAGAAAGGAAAGACTACCCATTCCAGTATTCTGGCCTGGAGAATTCCACGGACTGTATAGTCCATGGGGTCGCAAAGAGTCTGACATGACTGAGGAACTTTCACTTTCATTTTCTAAAAGAAACCCTAGAAAGTTAACACAACACCCTCGCTTCTTTAGGTGAGGACACAACAAAAAGACGACCTCTGTAAGCCAGGAAGTGGGCTCTCACCAGACATCACGTTTCCAGTGTCTTGATCTTGAACTTCCCAGTCTCCAGAAATATGAGAAACAGATTTCTGTTGTTTATAAGTTTATAACGCCAGTCTGTGGCATTCCAGTATGGTAACCCAAACAGACTAAAAGACACAGTTAACAAATGAATGTCAGTGTGTGTGTGTGTGTGTGTGTGTGTGTGTGTGTGTGTGCTTAGTCATTAAGCTGCATCAGATTCTTTGCAACCTTATGGAATGTGGCCCACCAGGCTTCTCTGTCCATTGGATTTCCCAGACAAGAGTACTGGATTGTCATTTTCTTCTTCAAGGGATCTTCCTGACCCAGAGATTGAGCCCACATCCTCCTCCTGCAGATGGATTCTTTACTCCTGTGCCTCCAGGGAAACCCACAATATCTGTCTCAATTTTGTTTTTATAGTGGAGCATTTTGTTACTGAAGATGATGCTTACTGTAGTGAATCAGCTCAAAATCTCAATGGATCAATAAAATAGAGGTTTCTTCCTTTCTCACATAAAATCCAGATTAAGCACTCTTGATTGTTGGACAGCTTTCCACATTTCCAAGCTCCTTGCATTTTGTGGCTCTGTCCTCCTCCAGAGCCATGGATTCCTCCTTGATAAGTAAGGAGAAGGTGAAGAAGTCTCATCTCTTTATCAGTTTGGCTGGCGAGTGTTTCATATTTCTTCTGCAGACACCATCAGCAAGGCTCAGTCCCAGGGTTCCAGTGACAAGCAAAGAGGCCTGACAACTGCAGTTCATTGTTTGGCAGGTGGTCTCAGTAACAACTCTGGACAATGGAAGGTCCTTCAAATTTATCTCTTTTATACATGTGGCTCTGTCCTCCTCCAGAGCCGTGGATTCCTCCTTGATAAGTAAGGAGAAGGTGAAGAAGTCTCATCTCTTTATCAGTTTGGCTGGCGAGTGTTTCATATTTCTTCTGCAGACACCATCAGCAAGGCTCAGTCCCAGGGTTCCAGTGACAAGCAAAGAGGCCTGACAACTGCAGTTCATTGTTTGGCAGGTGGTCTCAGTAACAACTCTGGACAATGGAAGGTCCTTCAAATTTATCTCTTTTATACACCCTTGACAAATGCTGAAGTGACGGTTTTTCATTTAAAACAAATTTGTTAGGTTCTTATCAAACTTGAAAAATTTTTTAAAATGTGTAAGAATCTGACAAGGAGAGCTTCCAGGTGAGAATTTAGTTTTTAAGGGATTTTTTTCTTCTACTTTATAAAGAGTCTTTATTTTTTGTCTTTTATTTCTGGGAGAGTATTTAATTTTAAAATTAGTGAAGCATTGATTTCCAAATGGTTTACTCATATGAATGTTCAGCAGAAGGCCAAAGTCGAATGAATCAAGAGACAGTGTCTTGTAAATTGTGATTTCCATTGAATGGGGGTGGGGTAGGTGTTTTTTTCTCAGACATATATTCTCAGCTTTTGTTTGAAATATTGCCTTTAGGGATTTACTCCATTGATCTTGAAACTTTTAAAGAACTATACAAAAAAATACAATTAAAATGAAAGTGAAAGTCGGTCAGTTGACTCTTTGTGAATCCATGGGCTATACAGTCCATGGAATTCTCCAGGCCAGAATACTGGAGTGGGCAGTCTTTCCCTTCTCCAGGGCATCTTCCCAACCCAGTGATAGAACCAAGATCTCCCACATTGCAGGTGGATTCTTTACCAGCTGAGCCATGAGGGAGCCCAAGAATACTGAAGTGGGTAGCCTATCCCTTCTCCAGGGGATCTTCCCAACCCAGGAATCAAACTGGGGTCTCCTGCACTGCAGGCAGATTCTTTACCAGCGGAGCTATGAGAGAAGCCAATTAAAATAGTCTTAAATTATAAACACTAGTATTTCTACCTCTTGGCATTTTGGCTAAATCAAGTGCAGTGTGATCTTCCCAGGGGGCACAGTGGTAGGGATCCAGCCTACCAATGTAGGTATGCGAGAGATCCAGGTTTGATCCTTGGGTCAGGGAGACCCCTGGCGTAGGAAATGGCAAACCCCTCTAGGATACTTGCCTGAAAAATTCCATGGACAGAGGAGCCTGGTGGACTACTGTCCATGGGGTCACAAAGAATCAGACATGACTGAGAAAACACACACACATTATAAATACTAGTATCATTTAAAATTTAGCCTCAGAAAAGATTCTTGTAATCACGGGTCTCAGTATAGAAGCTTGAGGAAGGAGAGAATCCTAAGGACTGAGTCAGATGGGAGACAGAAGGATGATGCCAGTGAAGATTTTTATCTAATTTCTAGTTATGTCAAGTGCCAGGTCTGGGTGGGGATGCTGATTTGGGATACAGTGAATAAGCATCCATGAATAAAGAAAAGTCGTTACTTAATTCTCTCAAAATATATTTTCTAGGTGCCTATTATTTGCTAGAAATTTTGTGAGATGCTAGAATAATGAAGAGGATAGTAGTTTCAGTTTTTGTGGAGTTTAGAATCTATTGTAATTAAAATTGAATTAATTATAGTGGCAAATTGAATCAATAATAATGATAAATAATAATGAAATTTGGTCAATAATTTGATAGTTTCAGTTTCATTTGAAATAATTTGACTTTCAGTAATATATTTTAATTTAAATTTATGTGTAATATTTCTACATTACAAACTAATATATTTACAGGTATCTAGCTATAGGCTCAAAGAAGGCAATGGCAACCCACTCCAAGACTCTTGCCTGGAAAATCCCATAGACAGAGGGGCCTGGTAGGCTGCAGTCCATGGGGTCACTAGGAGTCGGACACAACTGAGTGACTTCACTTTCACTTTTCACTTTCATGCATCGGAAAAGGAAATGGCAACCCACTCCAGTATTCTTGCCTGGAGAATCCCAGGGACGAGGGAGCCTGGTGGGCTCCCATCTGCGGGGTTGCATAGAGTCAGACATGACTGAAGCGACTTAGCAGCAGCAGGAGCAGCAGCTATAGGCTAAAAGGCAGCATAGTGTTATTCTTACAGTCTGTTGTGTATCTGGTACACAACAGAAATTCAATCAATGATATTGGATGAATGAATAAATAAAAACAATTCTGGGTAAAAAATTAGGACACTCCTAATTTTAGGAGTCCATTGGTCTGCCAGTGACTTCCAGTGTGACACAATAAGTGACTCACTGTTTCTGTTTCCGAATCCATAAAACGAGATGAAAATATCCATCTTACAAGGTAGGCAGTTCCTTGTATAGAAACAAGATAGCAGATAGGTAAGACTTGGGAATATTGCAATAGTCAATAAACCCAAAATGGAGCATATTTTTATTTGACTAAGATATTTCCACATTCTCTTTTAGAATAATCTTTCTGATTGTCAGTTTTGTTGTTGTTGTTGTTTTACTTTACAATATTGTATTGGTTTTGCCATACACTGACATGAATCCGCCATGGGTGTACATGTGTTCTCCATCCTGAACCCCCCTCCCACCTGATTGTCACATTTTTTAATGAAATAAAAATAATTTTATTTTAGAAAATTGAGTTGTATTATCAAGAAGCAAGTATATTTTCTGAAATCTTAGAACCTAGTATCTCTTAGAAATGTAGCCTAATAAAAGTAACTTGGAGCCCTGCAAAAAATATCAAGGAAGTGGTACCCCTTCCTTGATTCTTTCCATTCCTGGAGAGATGCTTCCCAAGATAAATCCTCAGCCTATCCTTTTTCAACCTAGATTGCATAAGAGAAAGAAGTGTTATTTGAAGGCAATCTAACAACAGACTAAGAGAGAGGAGGTGCACACGCACACATTTGAGATGAAGATGAAAGAGGCATGTTTTATTCAAAGTTTAACATCCATTTATTTTGAGGGTAGAGATGTCTGTGTTGTGACTCATGCATGCTGAGTAAAAATGCCAAGTGTCTAGATAACTAATGTTAGTAAGGAAAGATTCACCAAGAGGGGGCAGAAGCTCATGAAATGCTAATCTTTGAATAGAAGAGTGGGAATCAATTTTATATTTTGATCTTTTTGGAACATTTCAAAGGACTTAATATTTTGGTACAAAAAGAGAAATTTATACATTCTGAGAATAATGATAAGCACTTCTCACTACTACAATTCATCTTAGAGGCTTTTTTTTTCCTTTCTTACTGCTTTGGCTTTCCCATTTTTCTTTTGTCTTTATGCCGTTCCTCATCTTTCCTCTAAGCTTTCAGACTAAATATTATATTCATTTACCTTTTAGGCTTTCAGACTGAACATTCTATTCCCTTACCTTTAAAGGAATTTTGATTTTAATGTGTTCCTTTTATGCTAAGTGTTGGAAAACCATAAAATTTAAGCTAGAATGACAATATTTCCTTCATAATCTCTCTTTTAACAAATAATATTTGGGAGCATTAAAATGTTATAAAGAGATAGTACATTTTCTCCAATCACTGACTGTATGATGAGTGGTATATCCTGAAAGTGAACAGAGAGTTATTTTATAAAATGTAAAGAACAAATTCTAGGGCTTAGATATGAACTGCACACTAACAAGAGACACAAGGCAGTTTAGCTGGATGATGGTGGATCAAATTAATCCTTGCAAACTGACAAGGGCAAACACCAGGGATCTCTATTATGAAATGCCTTGGAGTAAAGGCTTAGCAAGAAGTCAGCCTTGCATAAGCATAAAAGCCAAACTCTTTTAGAAACTAAATTGCTGGAGATGATTTATTTTGATACAAGAAAAGTTTAATTTTTTTTAATTTTAGAACTTTTTTTTACATAGAACATTGATTTGCTAATAGGACACACACACACACACACACACACACACACACA
>SJXQ01007750.1:579393-603255 GCA_006408695.1 Aepyceros melampus
AGGCTACCACTCCAGTATTCTTGGGCTTCCCTTGTGGCTCAGCTGGTAAAGAATCTGCCTGCAATGTGGGAGACCTGGGTTCAAACATCCCGGGGATGGGAAGATCCCCTGGAGAGGGGAAACGCTACCCACTCCAGTATCCTGACCTGGAGAATTCCATGGACTATGCAGTTCATGGGGTCGCAAAGAGTCGGACGTGATTAAGGGACTTTCACTTTCATCTTTTAGCCCACATTGTCTACACTAGCTGGTGAAGCCTTGTTTTTATTTGTGCATTTGTGGCCACTATCTTCTTAGCAACTAAAGCTGATGCTACTTCATCTTTTATAGAAATGACAGATTTAAAACATAGCTGCCTTTGGAGACACAAGGGAGGAGGTCCAGTTAAAATGAGACTTGTCTTCATTTTTGTGGATGGTCAATCTATTTGAGATCTTCTCAGGATCCCTGAAAATACCATCTATATTTCAGCATTTAACTCCATGAAACCCATAGAAATTAACAGACTACAGACTAACTATAGGAGTCCCTCAAAATTTATGGTGATATATTTGAAATACTGTAGGAACTTCACAGATTGCAACACTTTTTATTCATAGGAGAATTCCATCTGTGTATTTGCTCTGTAACATTTCCTTCTATATAAATGTTCAAAGACAAAAGTAAGCATTACTACTGTTAGAAAGGACAACACAAACCAAAAAAAAAAAAAAAAATGCCATACACAGATCTTGTCTGATACCCTATCTGCTTCTACAGTTCTGAAGACTGAAAATTTGTGACCCCCACACATACTTTGAGATCCTAACCTCAATTGATGACACCAAGAGGTAGGGCCTTTGATGACTGATTAGGTTGAGGGCAGAGCCCTTTTGAAGGATCCCTGAAATGCAGGAGACCAGGGTTCCATCTCTGGGTTGAGAAGGTCCCATGGAGAAAGGAAAGACTACCCATTCCAGTATTCTGGCCTGGAGAATTCCACGGACTGTATAGTCCATGGGGTCGCAAAGAGTCTGACATGACTGAGGAACTTTCACTTTCATTTTCTAAAAGAAACCCTAGAAAGTTAACACAACACCCTCGCTTCTTTAGGTGAGGACACAACAAAAAGACGACCTCTGTAAGCCAGGAAGTGGGCTCTCACCAGACATCACGTTTCCAGTGTCTTGATCTTGAACTTCCCAGTCTCCAGAAATATGAGAAACAGATTTCTGTTGTTTATAAGTTTATAACGCCAGTCTGTGGCATTCCAGTATGGTAACCCAAACAGACTAAAAGACACAGTTAACAAATGAATGTCAGTGTGTGTGTGTGTGTGTGTGTGTGTGTGTGTGTGTGTGCTTAGTCATTAAGCTGCATCAGATTCTTTGCAACCTTATGGAATGTGGCCCACCAGGCTTCTCTGTCCATTGGATTTCCCAGACAAGAGTACTGGATTGTCATTTTCTTCTTCAAGGGATCTTCCTGACCCAGAGATTGAGCCCACATCCTCCTCCTGCAGATGGATTCTTTACTCCTGTGCCTCCAGGGAAACCCACAATATCTGTCTCAATTTTGTTTTTATAGTGGAGCATTTTGTTACTGAAGATGATGCTTACTGTAGTGAATCAGCTCAAAATCTCAATGGATCAATAAAATAGAGGTTTCTTCCTTTCTCACATAAAATCCAGATTAAGCACTCTTGATTGTTGGACAGCTTTCCACATTTCCAAGCTCCTTGCATTCTGTGGCTCTGTCCTCCTCCAGAGCCGTGGATTCCTCCTTGATAAGTAAGGAGAAGGTGAAGAAGTCTCATCTCTTTATCAGTTTGGCTGGCGAGTGTTTCATATTTCTTCTGCAGACACCATCAGCAAGGCTCAGTCCCAGGGTTCCAGTGACAAGCAAAGAGGCCTGACAACTGCAGTTCATTGTTTGGCAGGTGGTCTCAGTAACAACTCTGGACAATGGAAGGTCCTTCAAATTTATCTCTTTTATACACCCTTGACAAATGCTGAAGTGACGGTTTTTCATTTAAAACAAATTTGTTAGGTTCTTATCAAACTTGAAAAATTTTTTAAAATGTGTAAGAATCTGACAAGGAGAGCTTCCAGGTGAGAATTTAGTTTTTAAGGGATTTTTTTCTTCTACTTTATAAAGAGTCTTTATTTTTTGTCTTTTATTTCTGGGAGAGTATTTAATTTTAAAATTAGTGAAGCATTGATTTCCAAATGGTTTACTCATATGAATGTTCAGCAGAAGGCCAAAGTCGAATGAATCAAGAGACAGTGTCTTGTAAATTGTGATTTCCATTGAATGGGGGTGGGGTAGGTGTTTTTTTCTCAGACATATATTCTCAGCTTTTGTTTGAAATATTGCCTTTAGGGATTTACTCCATTGATCTTGAAACTTTTAAAGAACTATACAAAAAAATACAATTAAAATGAAAGTGAAAGTCGGTCAGTTGACTCTTTGTGAATCCATGGGCTATACAGTCCATGGAATTCTCCAGGCCAGAATACTGGAGTGGGCAGTCTTTCCCTTCTCCAGGGCATCTTCCCAACCCAGTGATAGAACCAAGATCTCCCACATTGCAGGTGGATTCTTTACCAGCTGAGCCATGAGGGAAGCCCAAGAATACTGAAGTGGGTAGCCTATCCCTTCTCCAGGGGATCTTCCCAACCCAGGAATCAAACTGGGGTCTCCTGCACTGCAGGCAGATTCTTTACCAGCGGAGCTATGAGAGAAGCCAATTAAAATAGTCTTAATTATAAACACTAGTATTTCTACCTCTTGGCATTTTGGCTAAATCAAGTGCAGTGTGATCTTCCCAGGGGGCACAGTGGTAGGGATCCAGCCTACCAATGTAGGTATGCGAGAGATCCAGGTTTGATCCTTGGGTCAGGGAGACCCCTGGCGTAGGAAATGGCAAACCCCTCTAGGATACTTGCCTGAAAAATTCCATGGACAGAGGAGCCTGGTGGACTACTGTCCATGGGGTCACAAAGAATCAGACATGACTGAGAAAACACACACACATTATAAATACTAGTATCATTTAAAATTTAGCCTCAGAAAAGATTCTTGTAATCACGGGACTCAGTATAGAAGCTTGAGGAAGGAGAGAATCCTAAGGACTGAGTCAGATGGGAGACAGAAGGATGATGCCAGTGAAGATTTTTATCTATTTTCTAGTTATGTCAAGTGCCAGGTCTGGGTGAGGATGCTGATTTGGGATACAGTGAATAAGCATCCATGAATAAAGAAAAGTCGTTACTTAATTCTCTCAAAATATATTTTCTAGGTGCCTATTATTTGCTAGAAATTTTGTGAGATGCTAGAATAATGAAGAGGATAGTAGTTTCAGTTTTTGTGGAGTTTAGAATCTATTGTAATTAAAATTGAATTAATTATAGTGGCAAATTGAATCAATAATAATGATAAATAATAATGAAATTTGGTCAATAATTTGATAGTTTCAGTTTCATTTGAAATAATTTGACTTTCAGTAATATATTTTAATTTAAATTTATGTGTAATATTTCTACATTACAAACTAATATATTTACAGGTATCTAGCTATAGGCTCAAAGAAGGCAATGGCAACCCACTCCAAGACTCTTGCCTGGAAAATCCCATAGACAGAGGGGCCTGGTAGGCTGCAGTCCATGGGGTCACTAGGAGTCGGACACAACTGAGTGACTTCACTTTCACTTTTCACTTTCATGCATCGGAAAAGGAAATGGCAACCCACTCCAGTATTCTTGCCTGGAGAATCCCAGGGACGAGGAGCCTGGTGGGCTCCCATCTGCGGGGTTGCATAGAGTCAGACATGACTGAAGCGACTTAGCAGCAGCAGGAGCAGCAGCTATAGGCTAAAAGGCAGCATAGTGTTATTCTTACAGTCTGTTGTGTATCTGGTACACAACAGAAATTCAATCAATGATATTGGATGAATGAATAAATAAAAACAATTCTGGGTAAAAAATTAGGACACTCCTAATTTTAGGAGTCCATTGGTCTGCCAGTGACTTCCAGTGTGACACAGTAAGTGACTCACTGTTTCTGTTTCCGAATCCATAAAACGAGATGAAAATATCCATCTTACAAGGTAGGCAGTTCCTTGTATAGAAACAAGATAGCAGATAGGTAAGACTTGGGAATATTGCAATAGTCAATAAACCCAAAATGGAGCATATTTTTATTTGACTAAGATATTTCCACATTCTCTTTTAGAATAATCTTTCTGATTGTCAGTTTTGTTGTTGTTGTTGTTTTACTTTACAATATTGTATTGGTTTTGCCATACACTGACATGAATCCGCCATGGGTGTACATGTGTTCTCCATCCTGAACCCCCCTCCCACCTGATTGTCACATTTTTTAATGAAATAAAAATAATTTTATTTTAGAAAATTGAGTTGTATTATCAAGAAGCAAGTATATTTTCTGAAATCTTAGAACCTAGTATCTCTTAGAAATGTAGCCTAATAAAAGTAACTTGGAGCCCTGCAAAAAATATCAAGGAAGTGGTACCCCTTCCTTGATTCTTTCCATTCCTGGAGAGATGCTTCCCAAGATAAATCCTCAGCCTATCCTTTTTCAACCTAGATTGCATAAGAGAAAGAAGTGTTATTTGAAGGCAATCTAACAACAGACTAAGAGAGAGGAGGTGCACACGCACACATTTGAGATGAAGATGAAAGAGGCATGTTTTATTCAAAGTTTAACATCCATTTATTTTGAGGGTAGAGATGTCTGTGTTGTGACTCATGCATGCTGAGTAAAAATGCCAAGTGTCTAGATAACTAAGTTAGTAAGGAAAGATTCACCAAGAGGGGGCAGAAGCTCATGAAATGCTAATCTTTGAATAGAAGAGTGGGAATCAATTTTATATTTTGATCTTTTTGGAACATTTCAAAGGACTTAATATTTTGGTACAAAAAGAGAAATTTATACATTCTGAGAATAATGATAAGCACTTCTCACTACTACAATTCATCTTTGAGGCTTTTTTTTTTCTTTCTTACTGCTTTGGCTTTCCCGTTTTTCTTTTGTCTTTATGCCGTTCCTCATCTTTCCTCTAAGCTTTCAGACTAAATATTATATTCATTTACCTTTCAGGCTTTCAGACTAAACATTCTATTCCCTTACCTTTAAAGGAATTTTGATTTTAATGTGTTCCTTTTATGCTAAGTGTTGGAAAACCATAAAATTTAAGCTAGAATGACAATATTTCCTTCATAATCTCTCTTTTAACAAATAATATTTGGGAGCATTAAAATGTTATAAAGAGATAGTACATTTTCTCCAATCACTGACTGTATGATGAGTGGTATATCCTGAAAGTGAACAGAGAGTTATTTTATAAAATGTAAAGAACAAATTCTAGGGCTTAGATATGAACTGCACACTAACAAGAGACACAAGGCAGTTTAGCTGGATGATGGTGGATCAAATTAATCCTTGCAAACTGACAAGGGCAAACACCAGGGATCTCTATTATGAAATGCCTTGGAGTAAAGGCTTAGCAAGAAGTCAGCCTTGCATAAGCATAAAAGCCAAACTCTTTTAGAAACTAAATTGCTGGAGATGATTTATTTTGATACAAGAAAAGTTTAATTTTTTTTAATTTTAGAACTTTTTTTTACATAGAACATTGATTTGCTAATAGGACACACACACACACACACACACACACACACACACATAGTTTTATATCCAGATAACAATTATTTCAAAAGGAAAGGTGAATGGGACACAAAAGGAGCAATCACAGACTATAGGCATAGAATAATTTCGATAACTTTTGCATTTGAGTATAAATATTGAGTAACAAAACCATAGCCTCCTTAACTTGTATTTCAAATGCAAAAAAACAACTTGACTTCATCAAGCAAGGTAAATTCACACTTTACTTGGAAATTTCTAAGGTATTTACAGGAAGTCAAGGAGAAGACATAAAGTGAAGAAAAAAATGTATCTGATTAATAACTAAAAAAGACTATTGTTAAAGAGAAGAAAAAAATGTATCTGATTAAAACTAAAAAAGCTATTATTAATACAAGGAATATTATTGAGTAGAATCTTTCAACATCTTAAATGTGTCTTAATGTTTAAGGAAATGCTGTTGAATGGTTGCAAGGGAAATGTTGGCTCTGTAATAATAAATCTCCATATAGCACAGAAATAAATGGGTTTAATGTTTGCATTAGCCAGTCTTGATAGAGACTAGCCATATCTAAATTCATGTATTGTGTAATTTGCATGTTTTGAGTGTGGTAAATGTAGCTACAGAGAATCCATGCTTTAAAAAAAGTAACCATGCCACTTGCTCTTTTAAATTACTCTGCTGCATTTTTAAGAGTTTTAAAAATGGTTACTTGGTGTGCATAGAGCAGCAACTGCTGTTCATTCTGTCTTTGCCTCTACTTTAGCAAAGGATATTTTGAAAAGGAATACATTAGGAATATATCAAAATATGTAATGCAATGGAAATAAGTTTTCTTTTTCTTTTTTGAAACCTTCATTCCAAGGATTTCATCTGCCTAGCAGAAGATAATGTGTCTCACAAAATCTTCATGGCCACCTATCACTGTGGCCACATTCTTAGCTCCATCTAAGCAATTGGCATGGGTCAGAAAATATGATATAAATTTAAAAAAGCAGGTTATCCTTTATTGGAATAACACAAGGGTTTTGTCTGAAAATAAACACAGTTGAACTATTTGTAAAAATGTGGTACAGCTGAGCTGATTAGGAAAAACACCTAAGACTGCTTTTCCCTTTTTCAACTCTTTTGTCTGTCAGGATAATCGAGAAAGGCTATTTCAACTAGTAAAAATAGCAACATGAACACCAAAGTAGAAAATTTGGATCTCAAATATGAACTGAGGGACTTCTTTCAGAAGTTTGAAAGATCAAAATTTTGAGTGGACTATCTTCCAAATTGCAGAATTTGAGATTAATCAATGACCATAAAGCTGAACACCAAAGGATTGTTGAGAATTTTGAAACATAAGCTTAATGTACAATTGTTTGAAATCACTAACATCCAAATTCATTTTTGAAGCAAGACAAAAAGTGCTTTGGGCATTTTGCATTTCTTTTTCTGCTAGTCTTTTATATTATATATTTAACTATTTAAAATATACTTAAATTATTTTTGACATATTCAAAGCACATGTATACATTTAAAATATATGTAATATGTGCATGCTAAGTCACTTCAATCATGTCTGACTCTTGCGACCCTATGGATAGTAGCCTGCCAGGCTTCTCTGTCCATGGGATTCTTTAGGCAAGAATACTGGAGTGGGTTGCCATGTTCTCCTCCAGGGAATCTTCCCTACCCAGGGATTGAACCTGTGTCTCTTATGTCTCCTGCATTGGCAGGCAGATTTTTTTTTAAAACTAGTGCCTCCTAAGAAGCCCATGTGACAGCAAAAAATATAATAAACATTGGTGAAGCCATTATGCAACCTAAGAACTTAAATGTTAATGTGAATTTCATCTATTTGTGTACACTTGATTATTCCATGCTTTCCATTGGACAAAACTACTTTGAAGCATTTTAGTAGTGCTAGTAGTTTCTACACTACTATGTAAAACTATATATGTCATTATTTTGACATACGTATGTAAACCAGGGGCAATATATGATCCAATTGTTCTTGTGTTGAAATTTATAAAAATAAAAAAAAAGAAATTTATAAAAATAGTTCTCTGTTTTATGTAGTCTTATATCTATTCAGTGGAGAAGGAAATGGCAACCAACTCCAGTGTTCTTGCCTGGAGAATCCCAGGGATGGGGGAGCCTGGTGGGCTGCCATCTCTGGGGCCGCACAGAGTCGGACACAACTGAAGCGACTTAGCAGCGCAGCAGCATATCTATTCAGCATTATAAGGTACATCCATGTTTTTGTAAATAGCTGTGTTCCATACATCTGCACTGCTTTGTAATATTTGATTCAGTAAAAATAAAACATCATTTATTTATTTATTCCTTGGTCAAAGGACATTTGTGTAGCTTGCAGTATTTTATTATTATTAGTGTTGCAATCATGAATAGTTTGCATGTGTGTTCTTGTATACTTCTGTAATAATTTTTACAGAAAAATTTAGATTTTACTCTAATATCTGTTCATAAGAGTAGAATGATTGCTTTGTAGGGAGTGTAGATGTTTCACTTTACAAGATAATGTCAACATGTTTTCTGAAATAAATCCAAAATTGCAATCCACCAGATTGTCTGAGTTCCTGCTGATCTACATCTTTCCTGACTGTCATATTTCTTAAATTTTTGGCACTCTAATGGGTATGGGCAATAATTACAAATAATTAGATTAATTAATTAATAATCCCTATCTCACTGTGGTAAAGTTGCATTTCATTCATTGCATAATTGAACAAATATTTGACCTATGGGCTAGGTATCAATTGCCTGTGCTGTGGATCTGGCAATAAATAAAACAGAAGAAAAACATCCCTGCCCTCATGAAGGTTAAGTTTTAACTGAGCACAGACTGAACATGAACATAATAAAAAAGTGAATTATGCAGTACATAAGGAGTGACAGAGGATGAGATGGTTGGATGGCATCATTGATTCGATGTACATGAGTTTGAGAAAACTCCAGGAGATAATGAAGAACAGGGAAGCCTGATGTGCTGCAGTCCACAGGGCTGCAAAGAGTCAGACACTACTGAGCAACTGAACAAGAGGGTAACAATTACCATTGAGAAAAATAAAGTGAGATGGGGGATCTGGAGGTAGAAGGTCAGCTGCAGTTTTAAGTGAGGTAACTAGGACTGATGTTTTTGAAAGAGAATTTCAGCAAGGACTTGACATCGTGAGGATTTTAGTGATTCAGAAGGAACAGCCAGAGCAGGAAGGATCCTGGACGTTGTAAGCATAGCCTGGAGGCCATGACATCAGGAGCAAGCTGAATGAAGGGAGAGTGATGGAGTGAATGAAGGACCCAGATCACCATGCATCTTCTCAGTGATTTTAGGGATTTTAGCAAGTATATGGGGAAATGTGAATCTACTGAAGATTTTGAGCACAGGACTTACATGTTCTGAGGTCATGGGTAGAAGTATGGAGACCAACAAGGAGAGGATTAGAAAAATGAGGAAAGAGGATGGGGTTTTGGACTAGGTTGATATAAGTGGAGGTGGTGGAAATTGAGCAGAGTATACACTTTTAGAATACTGGATAATTTTATCCTTGAACATCGGCTATCTCTCTTTAGATCTTTTCCAGGCAAGAATTCTTGGAGTGAGTTGCTACTTTTCCATTCAAGGGATCTTCCCAACCCAGAGATTGAATCCATGTCTCTCGAGTCTCCTGCATTGCAGTCAGATTCTTTAACATTGTGCCACCTGGGACTTTTGGGTACATGTCTTTTATCAGGTTAAGAAGCTCCTTCTCTTAGTTTTCTGTTTGCTCTTTATATGAAGATGGGTGGGTCTTTTATAAAATTTCCAAATCTCTTAGGTACCCTTGTGCTCTTTCCCCTTAATATAATAGATTTATTATTAAAGAGTTTAATAGGCATTTTAATGTTAAAGCTTATTTGTATTCCTAAGACAAGTTCAACTTGGCCATGGTGTACATTTTTATGTTGGTTTGGATTCAGTTTGTATATCTAGTGTTTGAATTTTTGCTTCTATATTCATAAATGAGATAAAGGTATAATTTCCCTTGCTAAAACTATCCTTTTCTAGTTAATGATACCAGTATTTTCTAGCTTTTGGCTGTCAAATCTACTACAGAATTTGTCCACACTAAATTAGTAAACAGTATTTTAAGACATTACTCCAGTGGATTTTGTACATATTAACACAATTTAAAAATTTTATGTCTGGATCACTGGTTATTTCAGGGTAACAAATACTTGATTAAGCTAACAAAATCAAGATTGGTCAACATATACTATGTCCATTGTGTTTTTTTAATTCACAGAGGGCTATTAACTTATGTGTATAGATAAACAATACACAAATGATTATTCTGCAGGGCTGAAGGTGTTGCAAACTGAGTGCTATAGGAATGCAGCATTTGACTGTATAAGTCAGAATGATTATGTGAAGTGTCTACTATTTCATCTGATACTTTGTTTTGTTTGGTTTCTTCTTTTTTTGCAAAATGTTGTGTATGTTTATCGGTTCCCAGATCTCCCCCCTAGCCATGTGGGCTCTTCTCATGTGTGCCTGCTGTATCTAATCAACACATTCAGGTTCACAGAATCTTATAAATAGTAACTTGACCTGAAGATCAGAGATCTTTTTAAGCAGTAAGGTTCTTTAAATTGTTACCATTTCTAGCTTTCATCAGACCATAAGAGTTGTCAAATAAATATGGATGATTAGGCCTGAAAACTTTAACAACTTAGAAGAAAAATTAAACTACCAACTTCATAATATTAAGAAGTTGTTTAAACTGATTAATTCTTTTCTTCACAGTATTATGGTGTTAAACATTTGCTTTCTAAAATAGCACTGGGCTCAAAAACTCCAAAGGCATTGTGTTTCTTGGACGAACTGATGACTTTCCTGTGCAGAATTATCAGACAAAAATACAAGATATAATATTTGGGACATATACTCCTACATTTGTTGTTTATTCAAATGTTGTTTTTCCAAGTTTTCAGTTTATCTAAATTTATCTGGGTGTTTGTATTGAATACCCACTCCAGTATTCTTGCCTGGAGAATTCCATGGACAGAGGAGCCTGGTGGACTGTAGTCCACAGGGTTGCAAAGAGTTGGACATGACTGAGTGACTACACTTGCTAAATCCATTAAACTTCTTCCTAGGGGGATTAAAAACAAAGTTTGTTTGTTTGTGTGCATTTTTTCTATATTTAAATAGAATTCCAGACAGTTTTTGGTATATGGTATATTTGCTACATTTGAATTAGGAATATTTGAGACCATAAAAAAAATAAGAGAAAGAGGAGTTGCTGGATCCTCTCCTAACAATGAATGGAAAATGAAGACTACTTTCTAGTCTGGGTCCAGATTCACTTTGAGCAACTAGTTCAAGAGGATGTGACCTTAACTGATATACTAGAGATGGATACATGCAAAAGAACAGGGTAAACTCCACAACACAGCTCTACCTTGGAAAATAGACTCAGGAGTCCAAAACCAGAAAATAGTTTGGTTAAAAGTAGATGAAATAACTGGTATTTTCAACTGATCCTCATAGACACCCAATAAGACTCAATGCCTTCAATTGCACATTCTATGATCTGATAAGAATTCCTGGAATATTTCAAAGAGGAAGTATGATAAATACTCATTCTGCTAATAAATCCTGTTTCTGAGAAGTTCATCTTCCAAGCAGAATAAAAAAATAACTTCCATTTCCATGAACAAATCTGCAATTATGTTGAAAATAACAGTTACAAAGAACTTTAAAACTGCCTTGGGAATTTGTATGAAACCAAACAGAAAAGTCATGTAATGACTGAAGTGGCTTTGTGGGCTGAATATGCAAATAATCTTGTACAGTTAATTATTTCAGGTAATATTATAATTCAAGCAGAGAGGAAGGACACTTTACTAAATGCAGTGAAAAAAGTAGATTTTTCTCTATATTTAGTAAAAGCTAGCGACCTCCCAATAAGACTCCCTCACTTTGAGTTTAACTCTCATTTACAAAAATCAAAGCAAAAAAAATAAAAACAAAAACAATATGCAAAAATTATCAATAATAAATTTACCATTTGAATGTGTACTTATGTCAATTTCTGGAAGAATATTTAAGATATATCATTATACTGATTTTAATATTTTCTGTAATAATGTACCTTTAATTAAAAGACTGTTTTAAGAAAGTTGAATTGCAGTCCCATTTCAAAATTACTCATGTTAGTAGATGATGAAATTACTGTATTTTGAGAACATTCTTAAACCTTATAGTATTAATGTTTATATTAACAGCAGTGCATTCTTTCCATGAAAGCAGGTGTGTCACTACCCAAACTTATTAATGTATTTTGAAAATTAATTTAAATTCAATCTATTTATCTCAGATATATATGTATATATTTATTTAATTACTTTTTTGATATTTTTCTTATATTTTATGATGATTTTTTCCTGCCTTCAATGATTTAATATGTGAATACACTAAAATAATTTAGGGCAAATTACCTGCTAAGTTAGGGTTTATAGTATCATGGATTGTGGAAGACTGAATTTGCAGTTAAATAACACTCCTTCTATATTAATTTAGATTGTTATCTCTCTATTAAATACACCTTTTACTCAGAATAAACTTATCTGTAAAAAGTATTATTGAACATAAAGAGTTTATTTTATCTTTTGATTCTAGTAGTGCCCAAGTCAATTTCTAGTGCAAAAAGAAAAGTTTGAGTCTGGGAGTGTTTTTTGGTGAATACCTCTAAATAAGGGATGGAAAGAAAATTTTAATCAGATATTTGACTTTCCAGAGTGGAGGTCTAAAGATATCTCTTTAGTCCAGGAATTGATTACAAATGATTTATCTGACATTTAATAAATTCCAGGTGCTATGCTATGTAGTGCCCCACATAGTCCGTGGCTTCAGGAATTTCCATTTATTTGAAAAACAAGATATGGGCTCCTGGTCAACAAGTCAGATGTACAATGAACTGCACTAAATTGAGATGAAGTAAACCTATGTCTCTCCCTGTAGTATCACAAATTACATGTAAACCCAATTCTGGAAGTTTACACTTTCCATATTGTGACTACATCCACTTCAAGATGTACTGCCCATTGTTCCCTGCACAAAGATTCCACAATAGTGATGGGGCTATTTGTGATGAGTTACAAGTAGTGTTCATTTGTTGAATTTTGGTCATGTGTCAAGCATTTTACATGTTTCAGTTCAGTTCAGTTCAGTTCAGTCACTCAGTAGATGATTTTTTCCTGCCTTCAATGATTTAATATGTGAATACACTAAAATAATTTAGGGCAAATTACCTGCTAAGTTAGGGTTTATAGTATCATGGATTGTGGAAGACTTAATTTGCAGTTAAATAACACTCCTTCTATATTAATTTAGATTGTTATCTCTCTATTAAATACACCTTTTACTCAGAATAAACTTATCTGTAAAAAGTATTATTGAACATAAAGAGTTTATTTTATCTTTTGATTCTAGTAGTGCCCAAGTCAATTTCTAGTGCAAAAAGAAAAGTTTGAGTCTGGGAGTGTTTTTTGGTGAATACCTCTAAATAAGGGATGGAAAGAAAATTTTAATCAGATATTTGACTTTCCAGAGTGGAGGTCTAAAGATATCTCTTTAGTCCAGGAATTGATTACAAATGATTTATCTGACATTTAATAAATTCCAGGTGCTATGCTATGTAGTGCCCCACATAGTCCGTGGCTTCAGGAATTTCCATTTATTTGAAAAACAAGATACGGGCTCCTGGTCAACAAGTCAGATGTACAATGAACTGCACTAAATTGAGATGAAGTAAACCTATGTCTCTCCCTGTAGTATCACAAATTACATGTAAACCCAATTCTGGAAGTTTACACTTTCCATATTGTGACTACATCCACTTCAAGATGTACTGCCCATTGTTCCCTGCACAAAGATTCCACAATAGTGATGGGGCTATTTGTGATGAGTTACAAGTAGTGTTCATTTGTTGAATTTTGGTCATGTGTCAAGCATTTTACATGTTTCAGTTCAGTTCAGTTCAGTTCAGTCACTCAGTCGTGTCCGACTCTTTGCAACCCCATAATCGCAGCATGCCAGGCCTCCTTGTCCATCACCAACACCTGGAGTTCACTCAAACTCACGTCCATCGAGTCACTGATGCCATCCAGCCATCTCATCCTCTGTCATCCCCTTCTCCTCCTGCCCCAATCCCTCCCAGCATGAGTCCTTTCCAATGAGTCAACTCCGCATGAGGTGGCCAAAGTGTTGGAGTTTCAGCTTTAGCATCATTCCTCCCAAAGAACCCCCAGGATTGATCTCCTTTAGGATGAACTGGTTGGATCTCCTTGCAGTCCAAGAGACTCTCAAGAGTCTTCTCCAACACCACAGTTCAAAAGCATCAATTCTTCGGTGCTCAGCCTTCTTCACAGTCCAACTCTCACATCCATACATGACCACAGGAAAAACCATAGCCTTGACTAGACGGACCTTAGTCGGCAAAGTAATGTCTCTGCTTTTCAATATGCTATCTAGGTAGGTCATAACTTTCCTTCCAAGAACTAAGTGTCTTTTAGTTTCATGGCTGCAATCACCATCTGCAGTGATTTTGGAGCCCCCCAAAATAAAGTCTGACACTGTTTCTACTGTTTCCCCATCTAGTTCCCATGAAGTGATGGGACCAGACGTCATGATCTTCGTTTTCTGAATGTTGAGCTTTAAGCCAACTTTTTCACTCTCCTCTTTCACTTTCTTTGAGAGGCATTTTAGTTCCTCTTCACTTTCTGCCATAAGGGTGGTGTCATCTGCGTATCTGAGGTTATTGATACATGTTTGGAATCATTTAATTTTTCCAATAGTTCTGTGAGGTAGTTACCATTGTTATTCTCATTTTATAATTAGGAAAAAAGGGGGGAAAAAAGGAAGACTTAAAGATGTTAGACAGCTTGCCCAAGGTCGCAGTACTAGAGGTGGGCCACTATGAGGATTGCTACCTCAGTTGGCTGGTCCCAGAGCCTGAAGTTTAAGTCACCATATTTTGCCTCCTTCTTGCCTGCTATGTGTTAGTTGTCTTCTTGACCTTCTCTCCTTGTTCCTGTGATGCTTCTTCCTTCCATCATCAAAACTGTTCTCCTTATTGGATTCCGAATCATCTTTTAAGGTTGATCTCAAAAGTCACCTTTTCTTATTCCACACATAGTAGCTCCAAAAACCTAAGATCATGGCATCTGGTTCCATCATCTCATGGCAAGTAGATGGGGAAAAAGTGGAAACAGTGACAGATTTTCTTTTCTACAGACAGTAACTGCAGCCATGAAATTAAAAGACATTTGTTCCTTGGAAGAAAAGCTATGACAAACCTAGACAGCCTATGCAAAAACAGAGACATCACTTTGCCGACAATGTAGTAAAAGCTATCACTATTCTGGTAGTCATGTATGAATATGAGAGTTGGACCATAAACAGGGCTGAACGCTGTAGAATTGATTTTTTTTTTTTTGAATTGTGGTGTTGGAGAAGACTCTTGAGAGTACCTTGGACTGCAAGGAAATAAAACCAGTCAGTTCTAAAGGAAATTAACCTTGAATATTCATTGGAAGAACTCATAATAAAGCTGAAGCTCCAATACTTTGGTCACCTGCTGCTTAGAGCGGACTCATTGGAAAAACACCTTGAGGTCAAGAAAGATTGAGGGCGGAGGATAAGGGGGTGATAGAGGATGAGTGGTTTGGATGGCATCACTGACTCAATGAACATGGGTTTAAGCAAACTCCAGGAGATATCAAAGAAGAGGGAAGCCTGGCATGCTGCAGTTCATGGGGTTGAAAAGAGTGGAACATTAACAACACATAGTTGTTTATTGTTCTGAACTACTCTATAGCCAGTTTATTTCACTCTTTTTGGCTATGTTTTAAATCCCACCTTACACTACTGGAAACTTTGTGCTCATCTGCATTATGAGGTTACACACTGCTGGACTTTGTCTTGATTCACTCATTTATTCACTCACCTCTCTGTCATTGTGCTAATCTCTGCACAACATAGAAAAATACAGAGTTCTTAACTCTGAGAAACCTTTTAGAGTAGGAAATGATTGCAACAAACAGTTATAATCCAGGAGGGTCAGTGCAATGACAGAAGCAAACACTGCAAAACTAAAAGTGACCTGAATCTAAGTTGATGACTGGGGAGGTGGGAGATAGGAAAATATTTTAGGAATTGTTGATGCTGAGCTGAGGTTTTAGTGTTTAAACTTCATTAACTGGCAAAGAAATGAATATTATAGACCACAGACTTACCAAACCATGTTCTTGCACATAGTAGATACTTAACGAACACTGGTAGATTTTAATCAGATTAAAATTGCTGCATACTTTTTCCTGTGTTCATGCAGACATAGTGAGAACAACTTTGAAGCCATTGATTAAAAAAGACTTTATAGGAATGAGAAGTTTCAGCTTTCTGTGAAGTTCCCTGTCAAGCAATCTCACAATTGCATATCACAGTTAATAGTTTGGCAAATATTATGGGCTTTATAGTCTTTATTTTTTAAAAGTTCTCTATTTTTTTTAGAGATTGCTAGATAAATATATGGCAGCACTCCATGCAGTGTGCACAGAACAGAACATTCAAGGATAAATCCTACCAAGCTGAGGGGATAAAAGAATTAAAAAAAAAAACCAAACATCAACTTGCATTTCAGGTGGCTCATCTGGGCAATAGAGAATAGAAATGGCCTTTATTTAGCCCATTCCATAATTCAAGTTACTGGAGAGCAGTAGTCCCCAGGCAGAAAATTCTCTTATTTATTTTTAAGAACAATTTTTTTTTAATGCTAGTGGTCTATTTCTACCACATAATGAAAGCTGAAGATCAATTCTTCTCTGGTGAATGCAGAGTTGGCTAAATGTAGCTTCATCACAGGTCTCACATGTGTCACCTGTGGAATTATACAGAAAAAATAGAAGCCAGAGTTGGCCCTGGAGTTTTAATATATATACATTATATATTTCATATATATGTATGAAAAATGAGAGTTATGCTCCCTATAATCATTGTACTAGGAAAATCATGATAGATATTTCCAGTTTAAAAGTACTTACACACATTTCTATAATATTGTGGAAACCTAAGTGTCTATAATAGTGAATATATGCATAAAATGTTTACTTGGGATTTATTTAAATAGCTTCTCCTTAACATAGTATTAAAGAAAAAGAACAGTATTTTCCATAGCATATGCCCACATTTGTGCTTTAATCATAACAGCCTCATTTTCCAAAGGTTTATTTACATAAGTGCTTTCTCTGTAAATGTTACATTCGAATAAAAATACACACATTCATATAACCTTTTAAATCAACGACTGCTGGCAAAATGAATGGAGGAGACCAAAGAAATATGCCAAAAGTGGTTTGGAAATGTAGTTAGTCTTAGTACTGTTTGTAAAATTCATTTTAACTTTGATGCCTGATTGCATTGCAATACTTTTTTCAAGACTCCATCTGGTGCTATAAGTACAGTGGGTAATCTGTGCTCAAAAAGAAGTTTGGGAAGTGTTAAGTGCATTGCCTCATGGGGATCTCGGACTAGGCTTTTTAGACAGAGGTATTTTTGACTGATTAATATTGGGTGAACTTGACCTTATATGTTCGTCTTGTGCCCTGGAGGCCTGCTTTCCCAGAGTAGGTCCTCACTTCAGCAACTTGTTGTGGATGTTAATGAGATCAAAATACCTGCCCTAATCTGGAGGAGGAAATGGCAACCCACTCCAGTATTCTTGCCTGGAGAATCCCAGGGACAGAGGAGCCTGGTGAGCTGCTATCTATGGGGTCGCACAGAGTCAGACACGACTGAAGCGACCTAGCAGCAGCAGCAGCAATCTGGTGAAAGGTATTGTCCTCAAATGTTGACTCCTTTTCACTTTCTAGATACGTTATCTAAAAGAGTGGATGAAATTGACCAACTGTTCTGATCTTGGGTGGATAAAGTCTACACACGCTGCTAGAACAAGAGTCTTAAAGACTGGGGGGAATATTTAATGAGTTATTCAAAGAATTGTTAAATTCTCATGCTTACTTTTATCATTCAGATGTCATAGTTTCTAAATTCATTAGGTAAATCTTTTCATTGATCTAACATAGGCTCAAAGGTAACTGAGACCATAAAATAAAATAATTTATTTTTGCTCTTTAATTTCTGGATTATTTCTATAGATTTTTACCTTAGAAATATAGACATTTTTTAAAACTAAAAGAGATACCAGCAAAACTTATTTTAGTCACTTTTAATGCTAACTTTCTGAGGGTAATTTAAGAAAATTCTATCAATATTGTATCTTTCTGCTCATTCCTCCTCCCACCTCTGGGCAAAATTCTTTCTCCAGATTACACTGCCATCTGTTTTCATTCATTTGGTATTTGCTTGCAATTGTTTTACAGCATATATTTTTGAATAATAATTAATAGAAGTAAATCAAATCTCTCAGAAAAATAATTCTCATATGTGCAATAGCAAAACCAGATGAAAATATGACTGGAAATACCAAGCTAATTTTCAGTTAAGGAAGGGGGATTTTGCCTTGTGGCCTTGATCAAGGTCAGTAGGACTCCTGCGGGTAAGTAGTTTTGGCAATGTGCTCTAAAAATGTTATCCTCTGAACATATCTAAGGAAACTGAAACTGGGTAAAAAAAAGTCAAGAAAACACAAGGGCATAAAAAAAGAAAATCTCAGAAAACTGTTTTCTGTAAAAGCTCAAATACATGTTGTATTAAATCATTCAGTATTTTTGGCAGTATATTGGAGGTAAAGTTTTATACTCCAGAGCAACCATGACTAATTCTTCTACCTGCTGTTCCCTTGGTTTCTATATTTTTTCATTTGCATTCTCTTTCCTTGGCTCTGCTGAATGCAGCCTTTCCCTCTTGGGGAAGAGTGATGAGCAGTCCAATTTTTCATTATTCAATATGGTCTAAAAATCTCATCTGCATGCTGATCCTACTTTGAAATCAATGGAGTCTCAGCCCCCTGAAGAGGTATTTAACTAAATGAGAAGCAGCTCATGGGAAAATGATGGGGAAAACATTTTATCACATTAATGTACATTTTGAATCCAAATGTAAAAACGTGATGGACAACAGAAGCATAGTTGTCTGAAAAAGGCCTAATGTCAAGAAACATACTACATCAAAAATTAGTTCACGTAACAAATGTCTCAATTAGAGAGAGAGGGGAGTAAAAAAAAACGGCAAATGTTAATGCAATTAAATTAATGCAATTAACGTTTAGTTAGTATAATTAAGCATGATTCAATACTAACTCCTAAGTCAACAAGTATTATATCAGGGTCTATCATGTTTAATTACCTATGACTAGAAACCATATTTTGAGAACTACAAATAGTACATTATATTATGGAATATGTTATATTATAGAAGTTTATGCATATGATCTATATGTTATTTTTAAAGGACTATCATTTCTGGGAACTATAAGGAAAACTGGCTATCCCCAGAAAGCACCATTTCTTCTGTAGATCTGTTCAGTGGAAAACCTCATTCCCTGGAGTGGTTCACTTTTTTTGAGATTGTGAGTACTTTCATTTTCCCAAGATTTTAAAACTTATACATGAAATTAAAGGATGCTTACTCCTTGGAAGGCAAGTTATGACCAACCTAGACAGCATATTCAAAAGCAGAGAAATTACTTTGCCAATGTCACTTTCCAGTAGTGATGTATGGATGTGAGATTTGGACTATAAAGAAAGCTGAGCACCAAAGAATTATGCTTTTGAACTGTGGTGTTGGAGAAGACTCTTGAGAGTCCCTTGGACTACAAGGAGATTCAACCAGTCCACCCTAAAGAAGATCAGTCCTGGGTGTTCATTGGAAGGACTGATGTTGAAGCTGAAACTCCAATATTTTGGCCACCTGATGTGAAGAGCTGACTCATTGGAAAAGACGCTAATACTGGGAAAGATTGAAGGCAGGAGGAGAAGGGATGACAGAAGATGAGATAGCTGGATGGCATCACCAACTCAATGGACATGAGTTTGGGTCGACTCCGGGAGTTGGTGATAGACGGGGAGGCCTGGTGTGCTGAGGTCCATGGGGTTACAAAGAGCCGGACATGACTGAGATACTGAACTGAATGGAACTGACAAAGACCTTTCAACATGAAAGTGGAACCATTTGCTATCTTGTCTGTATTCTTCTTTCCCTAATTTAATTTTCATTTCTGTTTATATAAAGCTAATGTGCTGTGCTGTGCTGAGTCACTCAGTCATGTACGACTCTTTGCAACCCCATGGACTGCAGCCTCCCAGGCTCCTCAGTCCGTAGGAATTATCTGGGAAGGAATATTAGAGTGGATTGCCATGCCCTCGTCCAGGGATCTTCCCAACCCAGGGTTCAAACCCAGGTCTCCAGCATTGCAGGTGGATTTTTTACCATCTGAGCCACCAAGGAAGCCCAAGATAGAGTGGGTGGCCCATCCCTTCTCCAGGGGATCTTCTTGATCCAGGAATCAAACCAGGATCTTTTGCATTGCAGGTAGATTCTTTATGAGCTGAGCTACCAGGGATATAAAGTTACATAAGTGTATATAAATAAAAAAGTATATTTTAATTCACATTTTCAGGCATTTATTGAGAACAGTGACTTCTATTTCATGGTCATCTTCACCCATTCACCTTCTATTATCCTGTGTGATTTCACCCCACACATCAGCCCCAAATATCGCAAATCTCACTTTAGTTCAGTTCAGTTCAGTCGCTCAGCCATGTCCGATTCTTTGCGACCCCATGGCTACAGTATGTCAGGCTTCCCTGTCCATTACCAACTCCCGGAGCTTAATCAAACTCCTGTCCATTGAATCGGTGATGCGATCTAACCATCTCATCCTCTGTAATCCCCTTCTCCTTCCACCTTCAATCTTTCCCAGCATCAGGATCTTTTTAAATGATTCGTTTCTTTTCATCAGATGGTCAGAGTATTGGAGTTTCAGCTTCAGCATCAGTCCTTCCAATGAATTTTCAGAACTGGTTTCCTTTGGTATAGACTGGTTGGATCTCCTTGTAGTCCAAGGGACTCTCAAGAGTATTCTCCAACAACACAGTTCAAAAGCATGATTCTTTGGCACTCAGCTTTCTTTATAGTCCAACTCTCACATCCATACATGACTACTGGAAAAACCAAAGCTTTGACTAGATGGACCCTTGTTGGCAAATAATATCTCTGCTTTTTAATACGCTGTCTGTGTTGGTCATAACTTTTCTTCCAAGGAGCAAATGTCTTTTAATTTCATGGCTGCAGTCACCAAGTGCAGTGATTTTGGAGCCTCCCATGATTCTTTGGCACTCAGCTTTCTTTATAGTCCAACTCTCACATCCATACATGACTACTGGAAAAACCAAAGCTTTGACTAGATGGACCCTTGTTGGCAAATAATATCTCTGCTTTTTAATACGCTGTCTGTGTTGGTCATAACTTTTCTTCCAAGGAGCAAATGTCTTTTAATTTCATGGCTGCAGTCACCAAGTGCAGTGATTTTGGAGCCTCCCCAAATAAAGTCTGTTACTGTTTCCATTGTTTCCCCATCTATTTGCCATGAAGTGATGGGATCCAAATGCCATGATCTCAAATTTCATGACTCCTTAATTTCTCTATGTTAGCATCCTCCTCTTACATTTCTCCTTGGTAACTTATAGTCATTCATTGCCATGGTGAGTTTTGCCCTCATCTGAAATGTAGCCTCCACACAGTAGGATAAGAAAGTGTTGGGAAGAGAGCATTTTCCTTTACACTTCAAAAGTTGTTTTGTCTGGTCTAATGATCAAATACATCTGAGACAGTTTAACAGGAAAAATCAAATTTAATTTTGCATGCACAAGAACTCCTCCATACATGAGAGGTTTAAAGACAGAAGGGTAAAATGAGGTTTATAGACCATCCTGAGCTAAGCAATGGGAAAGAGGCCTGGGGCTTCCATAAGGAGAATAAAGCTGTTCACAGGACAATGAGACACTTGGTAATTAGATGTTTGCTCTGCCATACTGATGGCTGACTCAGATAAAATTTATCTCTGACAATAATTCTCATACTGAAAAAGAGCCCAATTTAAATTGTCTAGGTAGTTAAGGGAAGAGCAGACATTTCTCTTAGGTCTACAGGACGTTGACTGCCTTTAGCTCAAAACATTTTGGGGAGGCTTATTCTGAAATAAACTTCAAAAGCTTAGGCTCCTTCAAAAGCTTAGGCTCCATTGTCTTTCTTTCTGATTAGAGCATTATTTCTTTTCAGACATCATGCCAGTACTCCCTATACTCTTGTTTTTTGATCTTACCGAAACATTCAGTCTTTTAACGTCCAACCCTTTCTTCTAGTGTCTGGGCTTACTTGAGGCATTTCTTCCTTTTCTAAACTTTTGGTTCACTTCAAGGGTCCTTTGGTAACAGCCTCAATTCCTTTGCCTCCCTGACCTCTGTCATCCCTTATAATCCTCTTACAAATGAAAAACATTAAAAATTGCCTTCTACTTCACTACACACGTGTATAACCAGAGGCAACCATACAATTCAACAGATGTTCTCTGATTTATTTCAACAACTATCCTGATTCTTCCATTTGTACGTCACGCAGCTTACTTTGTTTTTCGGCAGCTTGAGAAACAACCTTGACTTCTATTTCAAAGAGAAGAGTATAAACCACCAAGCATGAACTTTCTTACTAACACCTCATCCTACTATAAACATGTATATATCTACTTCTAGAGTCTTTTTTTCCTCAATCTTTTAGACTGAGATTAATCCTCATTTTGTTCTTAAAACCTATCCTTTCTGAGATTTTTCATAATGTTGATTTTTCTTTCTTCCTGTTTTCTTTCTTGTTTCTTCAACCACTTTGTATTTGCCCTTTACTACCAGCATTAAAAACAAACAAAATCTAAAAAAGTATTTCCAGATTACACACTCCCTTATATGGAACCAGTTTATAACAGCCCTGTGTGTATCCCTGGTTGTAATTAACCTGGGAAATTCAGATTCAGCAATATTGAGATCTGATCACTGTCACATTGCTAATGGTAGAGCACCAAGCTGTTTCTTCTACTTTCCACCATGCATTATTAAATAACTCTTCTTATGCAGTCTTCTAAGTTGAAGGCATGCCCTTTATAGGCATGCCTTATAGGTATTTGACTAAGGCATGCCCTTAGTCAAATACCTCACAAAGTGTTGGTGAAATATGGCTTCAGTTATGATAAAGTCATCACAACAATTCTGTGCTTTAAATGCTGCACTTTCAAGGTATAATCATGTAAACTACGCTTATAATGTCCAGTTTATAGAAGTGCAACAGATGCTCCTTTCTAATGGCAGGCCAATGGAGGTTGGCATGATCTTTTGAAAGTCTGAAAAGAATAATAGTTTATATCACTAAGCTATGAAACTCTACTGCCAACTTCTAACGACCTTTTGACTGTTAAGAGATTCCCCTCAGGTTCTCCAAATGCTTGAAATTATGTAAAAAAAGAAAAATCTGAAACACTAAGATTATATTATAAACTACACCTGGAGAAAATGCTTCTGGGGTCATAAAATCACTAGGTTATGCAGATCAATTTTATTTGGAAAAAATATAAAGGAAACTTATGCCATGAATCAAAGTATCTAAAGAGATAGAAAAAAATGCTGAACATTAAAAAAATTTCTATTCCACTTGAAATAAGTATTTACCAAGTACAACAAAGAAATATTTCTGTCCAAATAACTCTGTATATACAGTTTTTAAATTATTTGTAGATATTGTTTTTCAGTTATAACAATGAAATTGCATTGCTCTCACTTAAAGTATGAATAGCTCAAAAGTCATTTTCTTGCTTTACATATATTTTTCCTGGGCTTCCCTGGTGGCTCAGTGGTAAAGAACCCACCCGCCAATGCAGGAGACACAAGTTTGATCCTTGGGTTGAGAAGATCTCCTGGAAAAGGAAATAGCAACCTACTCCAGTATTCATTCCTGGAAAATTCCATGGACAGAGGACCCTGGCAGGATAGTCTATAGGGTCATAAAGAGTTGGATTCAACTAGGCAACTAAACGTTTTTTCTACTGCTTTTTGGATGTTACTGCTTTTATGTGCGCTGTGTCCCATATGATTAAACACATTCTCAGGAGCATACTTTGTTAAGTGTGCATCTCTATTTATTTCAGAGTTAGTCAGTTCAG